>NW_026471317.1:0-11969 GCF_026875155.1 Cherax quadricarinatus | reverse complement strand
TCAAAATTTCCTCCACACTCCTCCACCCCCCTTTCCCCCAAACCCCTCTTCCATCGCTCCACACTTCTCCACCACTCCATCACACTTCTCCAATACCCTCCACAAATCTCCACCACCCTTCCACACTCCTCCACACTCCTCCACCACCCCTCCACGCTCCTCCACTACAACTCCACACTCCTCCACCATTCGCTCCTCAACTACCCCTCCACACTCTTCCACCACTTCTCCACACTCTTCCACCACTTTTCCACACTCCTCACCACCCCTCCGCACTCTTTCCCTTCCTGTCCACACTCCTCCACCACCCCTGCACACTCATCCACCGCCCCTGCACACTCCTCCACAACCCATCCACACTCCTTCACTACCCCTCCACACTCCACCACTCCTCCACACTTCTCCAACCCGCTCAACACTCTTTCACTACCCCGTCAACAGTCCTCCAATACCCCTCCACACTCGTCCACCACAATCCACACTCCTCCACCACCCCTCCACACTCCACCAAACCTCAACTCTCCTTCACCACCCCTCCACACTCCTCCACCACACCTTAACACTCCTTCACTACCGCTCCACACTTCTCCACCACCCTCCACACTCGTCCACCACCCCTTTCACACTCCTCCACCAACCCTCCACACTCCTCCACCATCCCTCCACACTCCTTCACCACCTGTCCACACGCCTCCACCTCCCCTCTTCTCTCCTCCACTATCTCCTCCACACTCCTCCATTACAAGTTCACTTTCATCTACTACGCCTCCACACTCTTCCCCCACCTGTCCACACTCTTATACCACCATCCCTCCACTCTCCTTTACTATCCCCTCCACACTCCACGATGGAAATAAATGGTATAAAATACCGACACAATGGCAATATAAACACAAATGCAGTATAATGTGATCCTTTATTGACTACGTTTCGCCCACACAGTGGGCTTTTTCAAGTCACAAACAGAACTACCTGGGGTGGAAGGAACGCGAGTATTTATAGTTCGGCTGAGGTCAGGTGAAGAATGCTGCATCTGATGATGTACCGAGTGGGGTAATAGAGTCTAAAAACTTGGGTAGCTTGGAAAGGAGATTGGATAAGTTTGTGAGCAGACCTTCTACAGTGTTCTTATGTGGGATAGCGATGAAGAAGTTTCTTGGCAAGTGGTTCAGCTATGTTATAGAAGCCACTGTTCTGGTTGAAGTTGTCGGATATAGAAATAAGTGATGATTCCAGGATTCTTCGGTATTGAGTGTTGTCTTCTGTGGCGATAAGTCTTGAGTTTCTGTAGTTTATCAAGTGGTTGTGTGAATTACGGTGTTGTACGCAGGCATTCCTTGTGTCGTCAGACCTGCTTGCGTATTGGTGTTCTGAAATACGTGTTTGGAGGTCCCTTGATGTTTCGCCCACGTATAACTTGTTGCAGTCATTGCAAGGGATTATGTATACCCCTGCAGAGGATGGAGGCTTGTCCTGCCTACTACTGGTGATGTCCTTGATGGTCGTGGTTGTGGAGGTAGATACTTGGAATGATGTTTTGGTAAAGATGTTGGAAACATGTTTGGCAATGGAGTTGGTGGGAAGGACTATGTATCTCTTCTCGGCAGTGTCTTCTCTGGGTGTGTTGAAGATGTTTAATGCTCGCCGTCTGCAGTCTCTGATGAAGTGACGAGGATAGTGGAGTTTAGAAAATATTTGTTCAATTATAGTGCATTCTTCCTCAAGGAACTCGTTGCTGCAGATTCTGAGTGCACGTAGGAAGAAGCCTATAATTACACCACGTTTGGTTTTGGTGTCGTGGTGGGAGTAGAAGTGGAGAAGATCGTTTTGGTTGGTGGGTTTTCGATAGACTTTAAAACGAAGTTCGTGGTCAGCTTTGCAGAGCAGGACATCAAGGAAAGGAAGAGTGTTGTCGACTTCTTCTTCAAGTGTGAACTGGATTGAAGGCTCGACCTGGTTGAGCTTGTCTTGGAGAGCTTGAACGTTGAAGCGTTTAGGAGTTATGAGGAGAATGTCGTCAACATAACGGAGACCAGGTGACAGACGAAGGAATAATGGTGGAGAAACGTTCGGCTTCTAGATGTTCCATGTATAGGTTCGCCAGGACTGCACTGAGTGGCGAACCCATGGGTAGTCCAAAGTCTGCTGAAAGAGGTGATTTTCGAAAGAGAAACACGTAAAGTAAACACATAGTTCAACAAGGCGTGAATTTCGCGGGTTTGGAATGGGAAGATCAAATAAAACGTAAATTTTTTCCCTGCGAAAGGAGATTAAAGGCTTGTGTAGTAGGAATTTTGGGTGAATAGGGAACACGCAAGGCTGGAAATTTTTTTTTTGTTCCCGGAAAAATTTGATTTTTGCGAATCGATTGAGAAATCCCCTGAGTGTTTGAGAGGGTGCTGGACCTTCTCCAAAAGGCTTACCACTTCGCAACAGCCCACAATTTTCCTTCGGGATTGCATCCAAAAAAAGGCCCTTCCAAACTACTCCTCCTAAAATTCCAACAAAAACCCCCTTTTTCCCCCCTAAAGCTCGACCTCCCTTGAAGAGTTTGAAGGATTTAAAAAATCTAAAAAAGGAAGTTTTCCCCCCAACCAAACACTAGGCACCCACCCCGGGGGCCAAAAAGAACAGACGCACCGCCGAAATAAATTCGCAGCAAGTTACCAAACGAATTTTCAAAGAAGATCAACTTACTAGGAAACACAAAAAACTCTGCGATAATAGAAATTTGGGAAAAAGTTTTAGGAAGCCCTTTAAATTTTATTAAAAATCTTTAAATCTCGTCCACTGTCAACCACGAAACTGAAGCCCCCCCTTGGGCCCTTTTAAATTCCCCAACAAAATTTACAAAACCCAAAACAAACCCCAATTTTCATCCCCCCAAAAACAACGGGGACACAATGACTCCGCCCTTCCCAAAAAAGGGCTATTTCCCAAGGCTCATCTCAGCAGCCATCTAAACCCACGCAGCTCCCCAGTCATACCTGACTTTACAAAAATGCACTAAAAGGGTTTTGGGCAAAGAAAAGACCATCAGGGCACCCCGCTGAAAAAGGGGGTTGGTGGTTTATCATAAAACACTGACGATTACAGGAACAAAATGTTTCAATCTATTTAAATGACCCAATACCTACAAACCTCTCAAAATTTAACGAAGGGGGACAACCTTACAAAAACTTTTCTTCAAAGGACTGGGCCCGCTTTCCCTGGGGGGCTCAAAAAAAGGGGAAAAAAATTTTTTTCACACACCGTCCCCACCCAACCCCAGACCTGCCAGAATTTTACGGGCCCGCCAAAGACCACAAGCCCGGTATCCCACTGAGGGCCCCTATCCTCCCGGGGAAAAGGCAGTGCCCCCACCAGCTCTCAGGAATTTTCGGGCCCAAAAACCCTTTTCTAAACTCTTGGGGGACTATCAGTCCAGCACATTTTCAAAAAACTCCCGGGGATCTTCTCAATCGCATTTGCAACATAACACAGGAAAAAAACTTTCCCCTTGACGTTACTTCCCCAAAACCCCCAAAGTACCAAATACACAACCAAAAAAAACTCTTTTCGGCAGGGAAAATTTACGAAACAATTGTCTTCCCATTTCCCGCCGCGGATCCTCGACCTTTTGAACTATGTGTTTCTTTAAAGGTGTTTTTTTTTTTCGAAATCCCTCTTTAAAGCAACTTTTGGACTAACCCATGGGGGGCGCCACCAGGGGCAGTCCGGGGGAACCTATACATGGAACACTAGAAGCCGAACGTTTTTCCCCATTATTCCTTTGTCTGTCCACCCGGGGTCCCTTTTGTTGACGGGCATTTTCCTCATAACCCTAAAAAGCTTCAACGTTTTAAACCTCCCAAAACAAGCTCAACCAGGGCGAGCCCTTTAATTTCCCGTTCACACTTGAAAAAGAAGTCGACAACACACTTTCCCTTTTTCCCTTAAGTCCTGCCGCAAAAGGTGACCACGAAATTTTGTTTTAAAAATCTTTTCGAAAACCCACCAACCAAAACGATCTTCCCCCACTTCTACTCCCACCAAGACAAACCCAAAAACCCAAAAATGGTTTTAAATTTTAAACTTCTTCCTACGTGCACTCAGAATCCCGCAAACGAGTTTTCCTTTAGGAAAAAATGCACTAAAATTGGAAAAAAAATATTTTTCTAAACTCCCCTATCCTCGCAATTCATCAGAAAACCCGGGAACGGCGAGCATTAAAAATCTTTAACACACCCAAAAAGACACTGCCGAAAGAGATACATATCCCCTTCCCCCCAACTCCATTGCCAAACCCGTTTCCAAATCTTTACCAAAACCCATTTCCCAAGGGATCTAAACCCCCACAACCCCCGACCATCAAGGACACCCCATTTGTAGGCAGGACAAAACCTTTCCCTCCCTGCAGGGGGGGACCCTAATCCCGGGAAAGCCCGAACAAGTTTTTACGTGGGGGGGAAAAATCAAGGGAAACCCCCAAAAAACGATTTTAAAAACCAATACGCCCAACAGGGCTGACGACACAAGGAATTCCTCGGTACAACACCGTAATTCACACAACCACTTGATAAACTACAGAAACTCAAGACTTATCGCCACAGAAGACAACACTCAATACCGAAGAATCCTGGAATCATCACTTATTCTATATCCGACAACTTCAACCAGAACAGTGGCCTTCTATAACATAGCTGAACCACTTCCCAAAAAAACTTCTTCATCGCTACCCCAAACAAGAACACTGTAAAAGGGTCTGCTCACAAACTTATCCAATCCCCTTTTCCAACAAACCCAAGTTTTTAGACCTAAAAACCCCACTGGGTTAATATCAGTTTCAGCATTTTTTCCCCTTGACCTCACCCGGGACTAAAAAATACTCGCTTTTTCCCTTCCACCCATTTAGTTCTGTTTGGACTTAAAAAAACCCCACTGTGGGGGGCGAAACGAAAGTAAAAAAGGATCAAATTATACTGCATTTGTGTTTATTTTTTTCCAAAAACCCCACCATTACAAGTCCAAATCCTCAACCACTCCCCCAAACTTTCCCACCACTCCCCACACTTCTCAAAACCAACCCTCCAACTCCCCAAACCCACCACAACCCTCCCCCCCCCCCTAAAACTCCTCCACCCCCTTTTCCCCCCACTCCTCCCCCCCCTTTTACACTCCTCCACCTCCACTCCTTTACCCCCCAAATACCCTCCACACCCCCCCCCACCCTTCCACACCCCCTCCCCCCATGCCCCACACTCCTCCACCTTTCCTTCCACTTATCCACCACCCCCCTCACTCCTCCACGCTCCTACACCACCCCCCCACTCCCCTCACCCCCCCTGACACCCCTACACCTCCCCTGAAACCTCCTCCCCCCAAACCCCTCTCCCACCCCACCCCCACCCCCCCACCCCCCCCCCCCTTTCCCCCGCCCCTCCCCTTTCCCTCCACATTCCTCAATCCCCCTCCCCCCCCCCCCCTTTCCACCACCCTCCACAAAACCACCCCCCCTCCACACTCCTCCCCCACCCCTTTCCACACTCCTACACACTCCTGACCCCTTTCCCACACTCCTCCTCCATCGCTACCACTCCCCACTCCCCATAAACCTTCATTACCCCCCCTCCTCACTCCTCCCCCCCTCCCCTCCACACATTTCCCAAGAAACCCTAAATTTGCTTCTCACACCCTCCCCCCCCCCTAAAACACTCCTACCCCATCCTTCCACACCCCTTTTCCACCTCCCCCCCGAAATTCCCCCCCTACTCCACATTATCCACCAACCCCCAACTCCCCAACATACCTCCACACTCGTCTACTATCCTTTCCACTCCTCCACTATCCCCTTTAAGACCTTCCACTACCCCCTCCCCCCTCCTCCCATACCCCTTTATCACTCCCCCTCCCTCCACAACCCTTCCTTTTTTCCCCTTTAAAACTTCTGCACCCCTCCTCAACACCCCCCTCCACCATCCTCCACACAAATCCCAACCTTTCCCACACTCCCCCCCACCACTCCACACCCCTTTCAACACCCCTCCACACTACTCCTCCACCCCCCCCAAAATTTAATCCACAGTCCCTCCACACCCCACCCTCCTCCACACTCCCCACCCCCCATCCACACTTTTTCCAAACCCCCCACACTTCCCCACCCCCCCTCCACCCCCCCTCCACCCCCTTTTTCCCCCCTCCCCCCAAATACTCCCCCCACCCTTCCACACTCCTCCCCCAATCGCCCCCAAAACTCCCCCCCCCTCTGTTTAAAAACCACTTCCCTCCACAACTCCACACCCCTTACCCCCCTTTCCACATCCTCCCCACCCCCCCCCCACTTCTCAAAAAACCCCACACACCCCTTCCCCACCCTTGAAAAATTTCCTCCCCATCGCCCCCAAAATTTCCCCCCCCCACTCCTCCGCACTCGTACATACCCCTCCCCACACCTTACAGCACCTCTCCACACCCCTCCCCCCCTTTTTCCCACACTCCCCCCCCCCCCAACAACCCCCCCTTTCCAACACTCCTCCATACCACTCCCATTTTCCCCCCCCCCACCCCTTTCCACACTCCCCCCTCCACCCCTCCAAAATTTTTTCCACCACCCCTCCACACCCCACCACTCCTCCACACTCTTTTCTACCCCCCCTCCATACCCCCTTCCAAACCATTTACATCCTCCACCCCCACCTCTACACTCCCCCCCCCCTCCCCCCCCCTTTCCACACTCTTCCCATCGCTCCAAAACCCCTCCACCCCGCTTAAACACTTCCCACAAACCTGCACTCCCCCTCCACAAAACCTCTAAAGTTTTCCCAAAGACAGCTCCAACTCCTCCACCACCCTTCAACCCTCCCCACAGCCCCTTCACACTCCTCTACCCCCCTTTTGAACACTCCTCTTCCTTTCACCCCAAACACTCCCCCACCACCCCCCTTAAAAACTCTCGACCACCCCCCCCACACCCCACCACCTCCCCCCCACACTCTCCACCCCCCTCAATCTTCTCCCCCTTTTCCCACCCCCCCTTTTCACTCCCCCCCCTTTTTTCCCCCACTCCTTCACCCTACCCTCCACACTCCCCCCCACCCCCCCCTTTCCCATTATCCACCTCCTTTCCCACTCCCTCCCAATCGCCACACTTTTTTCCCCACCACCGCCCCCACACTCCTCCATCCCCCTCCACAGCCCTTTCCACCCCGGGCCCCAATTTAAATCCACACTTCCGCGACCCCTCCACACTCCCCAACTCCTCCCCCAAACCCTTGAACCCTCCTCCTTCCATCATTTCCACACTCCCCCACCCCCAAATTTCTTTTTCCTCCCCCCCAACCCCTAAAACACTCCTCCACCCCCCTACACGCCTTCCCAAACCACCCCTCAGTGTTTTCTCCCCCTTCCCCCAAACCCCCCTCCCACTCCTCCTCCTTTCTTTCCCACCCCTCCTTCACCTACCCCCTCTCCCCCCCAACCCCTTCCCACTATCCACCCCCCTTTCCAAACCCCTTCCCCCCATTCACACTCCTCAACCACACCCCCTAAATCCTACACCACCCATCCACACTTTTTCCAAAAATTTCCTCCAAAATTCCTCCACCACATCTCCACACCCCTTCACCTCCTCTCCACCCCTTTCCACCCCCCCCTTGCACACCCCATCCACCATCCCCCCCAACACCCCTCCCCCCCCTGTGCAAAACGCCCCCACCTCCCCAATATTTAATCCCCCACTATCTCCTCCACACTCCTCCATTACAAGTTTCTCTCATCCAAAACCCCCTCACACTCCCCCCCCACCTTCCACACTCCCCACCACCCCCCCTCCACCCCTTTCCCCACTTTTTCCCTCCACATTCCTCCATTACAAGAAAAACTCCCCTCCACCCCCCTAAACACTTCCCCACCCCCCCCTCCATATTTTCTCTCCCAAAACCCCCCACACCCTCCACCATCCTCCCCCACTCCTCCACCACCCCCCACATCCCCCCACCCCCCAAAACAAAAAACCTCCCCCCACTTTGTCCACAACCCAACCCCACATCCCTCCCTTTCCCTACGCCCCTTTTTGCAGCCCCTTTTCCCCCAAACCCATCCACATCCCCCCACCTCCACTCCACACCCCCCCCAAACACCCCCCCCCACCCCCCCCCCCCCCCCCCTTTTCCCCACCACCCTTCCACACCCCTCCCCTCGCTCCACACTCCCCCTTTTCCCCCCCTTTCCAAACATTTTCTCCACCCCCCTTTCCCAAAACACCCTCCCCACTCCCCATAAACCCCTCCACACTCCACCACCCCCCCTGCACCCCTCCCCCACCTCCCCCCACCCCCTCCAACACCCCTCTACAATCCCCAAATTTTTTCCACTTTCCCCCCCCCCCCCCAACCCCTCCTCCCCTTTTCCCCGCCACCCCCTCCACCACCCCCACATTTCCCTCCACCTTTCCCCACACCCCCTTCCACCCCCCCCTTCACCTTCCTCCCAACCCCCTCCCCAACCCCCCACCACCCCTCCGAAATATTTCCACCCCCCTCCACACTTTCTACCCCCCCCCTCCACATTTCCCTCCACCCCCCCTCCACCCCTCCCCCCACCACCCCATCTACAATCCTTCACTACACATCCACACTCCCCCACCCCAAACCACACTTCTCCCCCCCCTAAAACCACCCTTTCCAAATTTACTCCTACACACTCCCCCCAAACCCCTCCCACTCGTCCCCCCCACCACTGCACACTCCTCCACCCCCCCTCCACCACTCCTCACACCCCAAAAAACCATATTTTCCACACACCCAAAACCACCCCTCCACACTCCCCCCATAAACCCCTCACACTCCTCCATCACCCTCCACATCCCCCCCAAACCCCTCCACACTTCTCCACCCCCCCTTCAACTTCTCTACCCCCCCTCCCCACTCCCCCACCCCCCCTTTTCCGCATTTCCCCCACCCCCCCCTCCACATTTCTCTACCCCCCCCACACTTCTCCACCCCCCCCCTCACTCCCCCACCAGCCCCCCACACCCTGCACATCCTGTCCACCCCCCTCCCACCGTTTGCACACTCATCCACCCCCCCTTGCACACATCCCCCCAAACCCCTGAAACACTCCTCCACCACCCCTGCCAACTTCACCCACCACCCCTGCACACTCATCCACCCCCCCCCTTTGCACACCTCCCCCACCCCTGAACACTCCCCCAAACCACCCCGGGCACACTCATCCACCCCCTCTGCACACTCCTCCACCCCCCGAAAAAAAAATTTCCTTTTCGCTCCCCCTGCACATTTCCACCATTCCTCCCGATTTTCCCCCCCCCCCCAACACTCTTTCCCTCCCCCCTCCAAACCCTTTCCACAAACCCCCACACTTCCCTTTTCCATCACCCCACATTCCTCCACCCCCCCTTTTATTCCTCGCCCAACCCTCAACACTCCTCCCCCCCCCCCACGCTTTTTTCCACCCCCTTTTTCCAATTTCTTCTCCACACTCCTCAAACCCCCCCTCCACATCCTCCTCCTTTCCCTTCCACACCCTTCACCTACCCTCAACACCCCTTTCCACAACCCTTCACCCTTATCCACCCCCCTTTCCGCATTTTCCCCCCCGAAAACTCCCCATCCTCCACCATTCACACCCTCAAAAACCCTCCACATTTCCTAAAAACCACCCATCCACACTCTTCCAACACTTTCCACAATCCCCCAACCCACTCTCCACACCCCTTTCCTCCTGTCCAAATTCCCCCCACCCCCCGGCCACTCATCCCCCACCCCTCCACACTTCCCCAACCCCCCCCACCCCCCTTCACTCCCCCTCCCCACTCCACCAGCCTCCCATTTCCCCCCCCCCCCCCCCCCCCCCCCCCCCCCCCCCCCCCCCCCCACCCCCCCCCCCCCAAAAAAAATAAAACCCCCACCCACCCTTTTTTTTAAAAAAAAAAAAAAAAAAAAAAAAAAAATTTAAATATTTTTCTTTAAACCTTCCTTTAAAAAAAAAATTAATTAATCTTTTTAAAAATAAAAAAAATTTTTTAAAAAAACCCCCTTCCCCACACCCCCACCCCCACCCTTTCCCAAACTCCTTTAAATACCCCCCCACACCCACCCTCCCCCATACTCCCCCCCCTAAACCCCTCCTTCACTAAACCCCCCACACCTATCCCCCCCTCACACCCTCCCCACCCCTTTCTACCTCCACTTCTCCCCCCTCATCCCCCCATCACAATTCACTATCATCCAAAACCCCCTCCATTTACTCTCCACCACCTGCCACCTCCTCCCCCAAACCCCTCCCACCCCCCACATTCCCCCACACTCCTCCATTCAAACCACTCTCCCCCAGCACCCCTTTAAACACTTCTCCACCACCCCTCCATACTTCTTTTCCCCAAACCCTCCACACTCCCCCCACTCCCCCCAACACTCCTCCCTCCCCCACCTCCACCTCCCCCCAAAACCCCTTTCCACATTTCCCTTTCCCACCTGTTCCCACTCATCCACATCCCCTCCACCCCACTTTCCAGCCCTTTCCACACCCCTCCACCACCCCTCCACACTCCTCCCCCTCCACCACACTCCCCCAAATACCCCCCACACTCCTCCACACTCGCCCCACACTCCACCACCCTTCCACACTCCTCCTCGCTCCACACTCCACCACCACCCCTCCACACTTCCCACCACCCTTCCACCTCCTCCACCACCCCTGCTCACTGCTGCACCTCCCCTGAAAACTCCTCCAACACCCCTATGCACTCCTCCACCACCTTTCCACACTCTCCACCTCCCGCCACACTCCTCCACCACTCTTCACACTCCTCCACCATTCCTCCACACTCCTCCACCACCGCTCCACAACCCCCCACCACCCCGTCCACACTAATCCACCACCCCTGCACACTCATCCCCCACCCCTGCACTCTCCTCCTCCACTCTCCACACTCCTTCACTACCCCTCCACACTCCACCACTCCTCCACACTTCTCCACCCCCTCAACACTCCTTCACTACCCCCCCCACACTCCTCCACCACCCCTCCACACTCGTCCACCACCCCCCCCACACTATTTCACACTCCCCCCAGCACTCCTTAAAACTCCTGCACCGCGTCTCCACACTCTTTCCACCACCCCTCCACGCTCCTCCATCACCTCTCCACACTCCTCCACCAACCCTCCACACTCCCCACCACCCCCTCCACACTCCTCCACCACCTGTCCACACACCTCCCTCACCCTTCAAACTCTCCTCCACTATCAACTCCTCACTCCCCCATTAAAAGTTCACTATCATCCACAACCCCTCCCCACTCCTCCAACACCTGTCCACACTCCTCCACCACCACACCTCCACACTCCTCCACTATCCCCTCCTCATTCCACCATTACAAGTCCACACTCCTCCACCACCCGTAAACACTCCTCCACTATTCCCTCCACACTCCTCCATTACGAGTCTACTCTCCTCCGCCTCCCCTTCACACTTACCTGGAGGTTACCTGGAGGTTATTCCGGGGATCAACGCCCCCGCGGTCCGGTCCATGACCAGGCCTCCCGATGGATCAGGGCCTGATCAACTAGGCTGTTACTGCTGGCCGCACGCAGTCCAACGTACGAGCCACAGCCCGGCTGATCCGGCACTGACTTTAGGTATCTGTCCAGCTCTCTCTTGAAGGCAGCCAGGGGTTTATTGGCAATTCCCCTAATGCTTGATGGGAGGCTGTTGAACAGTTTTGGGCCCCGGACACTTATGGTGTTTTCCCTTAGTGTACCAATGGCGCCCCTACTTTTTATTGGGGGCATTTTGCATCGCCTGCCCAGTCTTTTACTTTCGTAGGGAGTGATTTCTGTGTGCAGATTTGGGACCATTCCTTCCAAGATTTTCCAAGTGAAAGATTATATTTTATCTCTCCCTCCTGCGTTCCAACGAGTACAAGTCAAGTGCTTCCAACGTTCCCAAAAGTTAAGGGTGCTTGACAGA
>NW_026471316.1:0-12025 GCF_026875155.1 Cherax quadricarinatus | reverse complement strand
CATCTCCGAGGGACTCAATCGGAAAACTGTTTTGGGAAAATACGGGCGCTGAAAAACCAAGGTAGCTTTCCCGTACCTCAGTAAAAATCGTTCGATTCTGTCAACTTATAATAGGCCTACTGCAGTTGCAGACCAGTTTGGAATCCACCCGGTCAAGCACTCAAAAAAATTGGGAAAAAAGTGCAAAGGGTTTTGCAACAAGATAGACTGAATAAAGTTGGTAGAATTCCGACAATAGTAAATAAAGGACACAAGTGCAATAATGTGACATTTTATTGTGGCAACGTTCGCTTCCAAGAGCTTATCAAGCCATCTCATGAAATTCAGAGCCCCCAATTGTGATTAAAAGAAAACAAATTTTCCGCAGACGAAAGTCCCTCGAATCAGCATGATCGCTGTTTCGAAACAATTAAACAAAAAACGGCAGCTTCACCATCCCCGAAGCCCTTGAAGGATCCCCCTGAAAAAGAAAACCCTCCATACATGTCTCCCCTGTTTACCCAAAGCCATTAAGAGGGTGAACACTGAAACAAGTTTGCCTTTTTTCCGTTTTTTGTCCAACCATTTTATGTTCCAAGTAATAGCTTTTTTACCCTTTTTTTCATGTACAAATTAATTGTTAACCATTTGTATTACTTTTGTCACTACCACTATTTTCTACTTATATACTACCCCCCTGGGAAACATAAAAATGGTATTCACTAGTTGACCTCATCTGGCTTTATATACCCTGTGTCCATGTATTGTTTATAAGGCTTGATAAAGCTCCTGGAGAGCGAAACTTTTCCCACAATAAAATGTACATTAGTTGCATTTGTGTCCTTTTACTTTCAACAAGCTAGACCCAGAAAGGTTAAGGGGGAAAATTTGGCCTGACGACATGGGGGGCGGGGGTCAGGGGAGACATGATAACGACATTAAAATACTGCCGGTTTGACAAGGGGGATAAAAGAAGGTGTTTTCCCGAGATGGGAACAGAAAAAAGAGGTCACAATTGGATTTGAAGACTAGATTAGCAAAAAGATGTTTTGAATGATTTTTTTAAGTCATAGAGTAGTCAGGAAATGGAATAGTCTGGCAAAACGATGTAGTGGAGGCAGGAACCATTTTATAGTTTTAAACGAGGTTGATAAAGCTCATGGAGCAGGGAAGAGGAGGACCTTTGTAGCGATCAGTGAAGAGGCGGGGGCCAGGAGCTGGTCTCGACCCTTGCAGCCCCAAATGGCGAGTTTCAAAATTATGATACATATATATTAATGCACCCCGAAAGAAGGGAATTTTTTAGGCAAACAAAAAACACTGTGAAAACCCGGGGTCAAACCCCTAACTTTTAGCATTCCTCCAAAACCCGCTTGAATTTCCGAAACTCCTCCTTTCTACAGTCAATATTTCTACGAGCACATGATACAACTTGTACAGACCATAGCTGACATTAGTGCCCATACTATATAGAAGCCCCTGGTTATGTAGAACATTCCGGCAAAGTAGGCTAATTTTGTCCCCAGGATGCGACCCACACTCATCTATTTACCGCTTGGTGAACAGTGACAGCAGGTATCTTAAGGAAACACTAAGCCATCCATGCTACAAAACATTAAGTGTCCGTACCACTGGGCATGTAACTCCTGTTTTATATATAATATATAATGAAGAGAGAAAGAGAGAAATAAGACAAGTATTTGAGGAGCTGTAAGAGAACAGAGTTACAGGGCCTGAGGGCTGTAGCAAGGCTGAATACCTCTTGTCAAATCTCAAGACGCTGGCTGCCCTTTAAATTATTATCTGCTGGCTGGTTTAATTTGGCCTCCATAAGTCAAAATTTCCCACCCGAGGCCATTATCGAGTAGACAATAAACGCCAAGAAAAAATTTAGCAGAGAATGGCAGGTTACCTATTTGTAAGCTACACTGCATTGGCATGACAATTGAGATCAGTTGGTGACCGTAGCTTAAAATAGCACCGAGTGGTCACTGCTATTATTTGTGAGTTATTAGGTTAGTGTTCATATATCTACCTAGTCTCACATCACTATCAGTTTGTTAGTTTTATTTTGCAACCTGTGTTCATCCTGTTGGCGGTAGCCATCTGTTCATCCTGTTGGCGGTAGCCATCTCATGTTCATCCTGTTGGCAGTAGCCATCTCATGTTCATCCTGTTGTCAGTAGCCATCATGTTCATCCCGTGGGCGGGGTGGCACGTTTTACATTTGGTTAAGTCTGCACCACCTTTCCCAGGTAGCTGTAACCCACCAGGCCTGGGATGGGTCATGGTGGCACCCCAAGTGTGTGCTCAGCCTGGGCCAGGCAGTGGTGGCACCCAAGTGTGTGTTCAGCCTGGGCCAGGCAGTGGTGGCACCCAAGTGTGTGTCCAGCCTGGGCCAGGCAGTGGGTGGCACCCAAGTGTGTGCTCCGTGTATTGGATGGATCATAGACATGTCTCTCTTCCTGCATTTATAAAAGTGATATTAAGTAGATTTACTGGTGTCATTCTTCCTTTATTCTAAGTTTCTTAAGTTTAGCAAAAGTTTTTGTCATATTTTTGCCCCCGAGATTACTAGGGGACAGACCAAATTTAAAATTTTCGAATCCCTTCTTGGGGCACACACAACCTTGTAAAACTTTTTCCATTACCAGTGAATTTGCTAAGGTACCAAAAATTTAGGGGCCAGTCCACTTGTCCTTTATGTCCCCTCTGTTGATCTTTCAATTTATGCTCACAATAACGGTGAAGGATGATAAAAAAGGTTTTAAATTTTCTTTTATTAAAAGGGGGAAGCGTTTACCCCCAGCAAGGCCCCAAAAAAAGCCCCTGGGGGGAATGGAGGCATTCTGGTTCGGCCAAAGAAGGGCCAAATTAAACCCCCTTTTCCCTAGGTTTAAGAGCCCTTCCCCGGCATCAAGGCATTCCCTTAGAGGGAAAATATTTTAAAACTCACTTTTTTAGTTGACATTAAGCACCAGAAAAACTCATTTACAGTTGTGACGGGTGGGGAAAAAGGAAAGGGAATTGCTCTTTTCACTATAATTTGTTCATGATTTTTGGGCCAGGGTAAAAACGAAAATTTTAAAATATTTTTAAACAGGATTCATTACCTTTGTAATTGTGATTTAAATTCCCCTTGGGACCTAGTTCAGCATCAAAATTTTGGGAGCCCGGTCCCTGGACCCTTTGTGTACCTCTTTAATTTTAAAATTTACCTTTGTAACTTGTCATGTTTTGTGCCCAAAGGACCCCCGGGGATTTCATTCCCTTTGAAATTTGTGAGTTCTTACCTCTGTAATTCCCAGCTATAAAAATTTGGAGTCCAGCCCCTTGGACCAATTATGTCCCCTCTGTAATCTTTTGACTACCGCCACGGAAGGGGTTTATGGTGTGCTAAAAAACATTTTAAAAACTAACATTAAGCAGCTGAAGAAAAGGTTTAAGTGAGGAAAGTCACAACTCTCTTCTTCGTAAAGGGGGAAAAAAACCTTCAGTTAGCTTTTTGGAACCAAGTAAATCGCTGCTACATCAACTACGAAAAACCAAACATCTACAACAAACTACAAAGACAACATCTACAAAAACTAAAAGGGGGACAAACTTCTACAAAAAAACTAAAAAAGACAAATCTTACAACAAACAAACAAAGGAAAAACGTTTTACAAAAAAATTTTAAAAAAGACAACATCTTCAACAAACTAAAAGGGACAAAAACCCTAAAACCCAAACTAAAAAGGGAAAACATCTACAAAAAAACTAAAAAGGGAAAACATCTAAAAAAAACTAAAAAGGGACAAATCTACAAAAAAATTTAAAGATAAAAAAATATCCCCTAAATTTCCCATTCGTCCGGTTTTGAGGGAAGGCAAAAACCGGGTGATTTTCATGGGATGCTTGGCTTGGTTTTGGTCTGACGCGCGAGGTTTAAGTGACGTCACGGAGTTTCGGCCGGGTGATTGGTCTAGACTCTCGGGGCTAGTAAACCGTCAGGGGGGTTTTTGGTTTTGGTGTTTTGGGTTTCCCCGCTTGCAGGGGGTGGCGGAGGCAAGAGGAGTTTCGTAAAAAAATTTTCCCTCGGGTGAAAAAAGGGAAATATTTCTCAGGGAGGTAGGGCGGGGGGGTTTTTCCCCAGGCCCCTGCTACTGCTGCTGCTGCTATTTCTACTGCTGCGCTATTTGCAAATACCGCTGTTGGGCACGTGATCCCTGCTGAAGTTTTACTGTTCTCCCCTTTTTCCCCTTTGCTGCTGCACCTTTCCCACAGGTTGCTCCTGCAAAAGGAAAGTGCGTGAGTGGGGAGTGAGATTTTTTATATTTTATTTTATATAAAATCTATATATATATATATATAATATATTTTTATATAAAATATATTATATATATATATTTAAAATTGTCGTGCCGTTATTTTAAAACTGGTCAATTAGCAAAAAACTCTTTTAAAATTAAAGTTTTTTCAAAAAATTTTTCTCTTTTACGTTTAAAGATATACTTTTTTTATTAATGTTAATTTTAAAACATTGAATTTTGCTCCAAAAAAATTTTCTTAAAAAAAACTTCCCAAACCCTTATTAAAAACAAGAACAATTTTTTTTTAGCCAAACCCAACTAAATTATTTTAGTTTTTGCTTACAAAAATTTTAAATAAAACAAAAAAAGTAAAAATTTTTTTTTTCGTTAGGTTCAGAACGATTTTGGCGAAATTTTTTGAAAAAAACAAAATTTTTACTTGTCCATTGGCCAAAAATAAAACGTTGCTTTTTAAAGGGCCCAAAGATCGAAAGGGTTTCCCTTTATTCGGCACAAAATTTAAATAAAATATATATATATATAAAATTTTATATATATTATTTATATATATATATATATTATAAAATATATATATATATATATAAAAGGATCACAGTATACGGGTTTATGTCCCCATTAATGGGGGAAAAAACCCACGAAAGCGCTTGGGGGGTTTCCCACGGGTTTTTTTCACAGTGGTTTTTCTGCGTGTATGTACACACAAAAAACGACTTTTTTCCCAGCTAGGGCCCGGGGAACCCAAAAGAAAATCAGTTTTCACATATTTTTAATTTCGCCAATGTCGTCTCCCCACCTGCACCTCCAACACCCCACCCAACCTGCCCCTCCAACACTCCTTCCCCAGCCAAAACGGGAAATTTAAAGGGTTTAATTTTGGAACAGGTGACATGTGTTTAAATTTACCATCGTGCGTGACACAGGTCATTAGGTACTCCGGGGAGAGTGGGGATGAGGCGTCAGGTCCCCTGGTGGGGGAAAAGCTGGAGGAAAAAAATTTATCATGGGTTGCTTTTTTTCTCTTCTCTCATATTTTTTTTCTCCCCTATATATGGGAATTTTTTATTATAGTTATTTTTAAAAGTTCGCAAAACCCCGTAGGGGTCATATTTGCTGGGGGTGGGGGGAATTTGTGGGAAAGGGTTCCCTGGATGGGGTTTGGGGGGTTTTTTTGGGAACCCCCGGGGGCCGGTCTGGGGCCCCGGCCCCCATGGTGGATCGGGGTTTCTAATAAAACCAGGTTTTTACTGCTGGTCGAATTGAAAACCGAATCTGGGGGTTATTTTACCAGATAGAAAATGTGATTACCGCGGGTGAGTTAGAGTGACTGTCGGGGTTTGTTCTTATAGCTGCGGGAAAAATTTAAATTTCCCGCACGTTACTGATAGCACAGAAAAGGACAAAATTTGACCTGAAGGCTCAAACCTGGCGGGGGGTTTACGGGGCAATGGGTTTGGTAGGGGGTTTGTGTGTACCCCACCTTTTGTATCGCCTATTTGGGGTTGCAGGGAGGGAGTTTTTGCTCCTCGCCCCACCTCTTCGCGGGTTTGTTTACTGGGCCCCTCTCTCCCCCTGCTCCATGAGTTTTATATACCTCGTTTTTAAAAAAACTATGTTATGGTTGTGGTGTGTGTGTGTGTGTGTACTCACTAGTTGAGGGGGGGCGGGGGGTCAAATTTCCGGGGCTCCGGGCCCCCGGCCTCTTAAACTGTCGCTACTAGGTCACTCTCCCTAAAAAACCGTGAGTTTTTATCATACCTCGGGTTTTTAAAGCTATGTATGGATCCTACCCCCAAATCATCCCCTTCCCAAACTTTTTCCACTTACTGATACTCTTTGGCTGAAAGAAAACTTCCTAAATCCCTGTGATTCATTTTTGTGTCTTAAACTTCCAACTTTTGTCCCCTTGTTGCTGGGGTCCAATTTGGGAAACATCCTGTCTTTTTTCCTTTGTAAATTTCCCTCTCAGTATTTTGTATTTCTTATCACGCCCCCCCTATCTCTCCTGTCCTCCGTGTGTCGGGTTTTGTTTTCCCTTAACCTCTCCTGTAGGACATACCTTTAGTTGGGGACTAGTTTTTGTTGCAAACCTTTGCCTTTCTCTAGTTTCTTTACGTGCTTGGCTGTTAAAAAAAATTCGATTAAAAACCCTTAGAGATCCCCGGGTAAATTTACTAGAAAGGCCCTTCCCCTTCTAGCATCCAGCCTGTTACTGGGTTTTTCGTAACAAGTAGTCAGAATCCTGGTCCAATTACCCATTGAATTCAGTATGATTCAATGTGTTTTCAGGATTAAACGGGTAGGCTACAAAACTAGAAAAATTTAAAAATTTAATAAATTTATTAAGTTTCGTTTTAGAGGTATATAAAATTAAATTTTTTTTAATTTAATTCAAAAAAATTAAATAATAATCACTTCTTTAAAGTGTGCAATAGTATTGTGCTGAAAAAAACATATCAATTTATAAGTTTTAAGTACCCCTCTGGGGCCCTTAACATTTAATAAGATGTTTTCCCAAAAATGTACAAGTTTTAAATATGTGTGTAAATTTCTCTAAGTAGTTCGCTATGTCTCCGACTCGCTAGACTTAAAAAAAATGGACTGACAAAATCCCCTCATAAAATAAGGTTTTTTGACCCAAAAGGGGAAACAGAACAGTCTGCTTTAACAAAAAAACGACTGAAAAAGCCCAAAAAACAATATAACAAGCAAATGCGGGCAAAATTTAAGAACAAGGAGATTGTGGGGATGCAAAGAGGGACGTAACCTTTATTTGGGGGCTTGTACACACCCTCATTTACAGGCATCTCCCCCCCAAAAGCGAACCAGGTTGCTAAAAAGTTGATGATGGGGGCCCCCTGTTCAACTGTGACCAGGTTTAGCCAATAAAAAGATGATTTTGGGAAACGCAGGGTTATGTGGGGGACCGCCCCTTTCCCGTCTGCCCCTTTTCAAATTCCCCTTTTAGAGCTGGTTTGGGGCACGGTCTGCTATCCTGTGGCTTTAATTCGCCTTGCTTACCGTTTGGGAAAGCACTATAAATTATCACTGTAAATTTGTTTTAAAATATTGCTGTTCTAAATTGGTTTAAGGAAAATATAAGTCTAAACTTTTTCTGCTGTGTTTATTTTGGGTCCCATTACACCGGGGGTAAAAGGCCATTTGGAAACCTGGGGGTTTTTAATTTGAGGGTAATTTTAAAAGCACAAATTGGGGGCCCTCAGAGATCCCCCCACAAAAGTCCCCCAGGCTTCCCCTAAATACTGAATCTAAGGTTAGCTTTAAAAAAATTTCCCCCACTGTGACCCGTACACAAAAATTCCCCGTACAAAATTAGGTCAGAAGCTTTTCAGCTCAGGACCTGAGTTTCTCGTGTTCTTTTGAGACACCCCAACCTCAAATACAAGTCGAAAAATTCCCCTTTAAGGGTTTTACAATGTTTGTGAACAGTCTCCCAGAACTAACAAGAAAACTAGAGACGAACTTCCAAAAAAGGGCCAAAAGGGAGATTTAGGCTCTTGTAGGGATACGTCCCAACCCCCAAAAAGTGTCTAGGGGCCCGAAAGTTTCTTCAGGGAAGGTGAGGAACCCCCCCTCGAAACCCCCTGATACTCCGTGGACAGGGTTTTGCTCAGCAACAGAAGGCCCGGGGGGAAAAAGAGACAAACGAAAAATTACAGTAGTTAAACAATCAAGACTTGAAATGAGCACTTTTTGTTACATCCTACCCAACAACATAAACCCAAATCAAAAAATTTTAAAATTTAAAAAAAATATTTTTCATTTAGCTATTATTTACAAATATAAACAATATAAAATTTTTATGAAAATAAAAATTATATTTTATAATTTATAATTTTACTTTTTAACCCATTCAGGGGTTTTCAACATTGGCCCACGTTTTGGGTTCCCAAAATGGTGCCGCAATTTCTCCCAAAAGGGGCCCCAACTAAAACGGTTTTACAGGGTTTCCCGAACCCATTCCTTTTTTAAGATGTCGGAATGCTGTTCTGAGGTTTGCTAGGGCCCATTTGCTGCAAACCGTTATTTGGTGATGTGCGCTTTAGGAGGGTGCCCGGTTTTTTATACTCACCCCCAAAATCTTTTTCCTTTTAGTGAGGTTTGGGAGTTCTGGCCCCCAGGGCTTTTACTCTGTCTGCGGTTTCTTTGCCCTTCCCCAATCTTCAAAGACTTTGCACTTTTGGGGGGGGTTTTGAAACTCCCGGGGCCCAAATTTCTGGGACCAGGTCTGCAGGGCCCGTCCCGATCCCTTTGTAGTTCTGCCTGGTCTTCGATCGAGTGAAATTTAAATTCAACGTCCCTCTGCAAAAAGGGGGCACCTCAGGTTTTAAAACCTTTCGTCATGCCGTTCACCAAAAAAACCAGAAAAAAGACTGGTCCCAGGAATGACCCTGTGAGACCCCCCCTTTGGTTTACCCGGTGCCCACTCGGACACCTTGCCACGTTTCCCTGACTCGTGCTGTCTTCCCGGGCAAGTTTCCCCGTTTCCCTTGTTTAGTGCCTTCCCCCGTTTTCCCTGCTTAGTCCTCCCGGGTTTTTTCACCAATCTCTTGTGTGGGAATGTCAAATGCCTTTTTTGCGTCCAAAAATATGCCCAAACCCAAACCCCCCCCTCTCCTCTTGTCTTACTGTGTTTACCATGTTTAAAAGAAATCCCCGTAGGTTTGGGGACACAGGATTTTCCCTCCCTGAAAAACCCTGTTTGGTGCTGGTGAAAGAGATCATTCCTTTCTAGTGTTCCCCATTTTTCCTTTATAATTTTTTTCCCTTTATTTTGCTCTTTTACATGTCAGTGACACTGGGTTTTTTGTTTAAATGCTTCATGTCTGTCTTCCCTTTTTTTTGATTGGGATTTCCTTTGCTGTCTTCCCTGCCTCAGGCAATCTCCCTGTTTCAATAGATGTATTAAAATAGTTGTTTGGGGGGAAAACCCTAGGGGCCCCCCTGCTCCCTTTCTCAGGAAACCCCTTTGGGGAGTTTTTATCTGGCCCCATTGGGCCCTTTGGGGGTATCTAGTCACTCAGAAGCCCCTTCACTTCTTCCTCGGTTTTTAGTGTACTGTGTCCAGGCTTTGGGGGTGTACCCCACCTCTCCCCTCTTCCCGGAAACCCCCTTTTGTCTCCTTGTGGGGTTTGAGTGTGTGGTGTGGGGTGTGAGTGTGGTGTGTGTGGGGTGTGAGAGTGAGTGTGGAAAATTTTTTTGAGAGTGAGTGTGAGAGTGGAGGGGTGTGTGAGTGTGTGTGTGTTTTCTGTGTTTTGTGTGTGTGTGTCTGTGTGTGTGTCTGTATGTTTTACTCACCTAATTGGGACTCACCCAATTTTTGGGGTTTTCAGGGGTCGAGGGCTCAGCTCCTTTGGCCCCCCCCTCTTCACTGATCGTACTAGGTCCTCTCTCTCTCTGCTTCCCGAGCTGTATCATCCTCTTTTTAAAAAATTTTGTATGGTTTTGCCTCCACTACTTCACTTGCTAGGCTATTCCACTTCCTGACAAACTTATGACTGAAGAAATACTTCCCAAGTCCCCGAGGGCTCGTTTTGAGTCTTCAGGGTTTCCCGTTGTGGGCCCCTTTTTCCCTGTGTCCCCCCTCTGGAACAAAACCTATCTCTGTCCCCCTTGGGCTATTCCCCGCGTTTTTTGTATGGTTTGTTATCATGTTCCCCGACCCCCCTTTTTCCTCCAGTTTTTCGTCGTCCGATTTCCCCCTTTAAACCCTTTTCCCCGTACGACATTCCCCTGAGCTCTGGGAATTGGGGTTTTTTGAAAACTTTGGACTTTCTCTAACTTTTTTGGGGGCTTGACCAGGTGTGGGTTCCCGCTGGTGCGGATACTCCCGTTTGGGCCTAACCCTAAAACAGTGTACAGTGTTCTTTAACGATTCAATTTTTTAAGGTTTCGGAAAGCTATTCTCGGTTTGCCAGGCGCCCGTATGCTGCAGCGGTTATTTGGTTGTGGGTTTCCTCCCGGGGATTTTTGCTCGGTGTTATGGGGCACCCCAAAGGGCCCTTTTTCCCTGAGGGAGGCTGTTTTGTCTTTGTCCCCCTAGCCTATACTCTGTCTTTCGGTCTTCTTTGCCCCCCTTTCCCCCCTTATGACTTTGCAAATTTGGGTGGATTGGGAAATTTGGGGAAGCCCGTTACTGGAACCCCCCTGTCCCGCCCGTCCAGGGCTCTTTGCAGTCCTGCCTTTTATCCTCATCCGAAATTTTTTTCTTCTCATCAAATTCACGTCCCTCTGCGAATAGGGGCACTTTAGAGTCTATTCCTTCCCTTTTTTGTTTGTTTACTTTTATAAAAAATAGCACTGGTCCCAGAAAATGACCCCCGTGGGGCCCCCCTCGTCACAGGCGCCCCCTGTGATACCTCTTCACGTACCCCGGAATTGTTTTCTGCCCCCCCCGTCAGGGGATTCCCTTATCCCTTTCAGTGCCCTCCCTGTTTCAAGCGCCTGATCCCCAGTTTTCTGCAATAATCTCTTGTGGGGAACCCGTGTCAAAGGGGTTTCCTGCGTTAGGAAAAGCAATTACCCCCCCCTCCTCTCGGTCTTATTCTGTTCCCTTATCACAAAACTCCAGGGGGTTTTGTGTACAAGATTCCCTTCATGAACCATGTGGTTTTCATTTATAATTTTGTTCCTTTCAGGTGTTCGACACTCTCTTCCCTGTAATCTTCCCATGACTTTGCAACAATAATGTAGGACACAGGTCTGTAGTTTAGCGCCCCGTTTCTTTTCCCTTTTTTAAAATATGGGGACTCATTAGCTGTTTTCCTTTCTCAGGGTTCCCCAGTTTCAAGGGTTTGGTTGAAGATTGTGGGTTTGAGGAACACACATCTCTGCCCTTCTTAAGGGGCCATGGGGAGATGTCCCGGGCCCATCGCTTTGAGGTGTCAAAGGTCACTTAGGAGCTTCTTCACCCCCTCCCCGTTGTTCGTATGTCATCCAAATTGTTTGGGTTTTTTCCCCCTTTATGTTCTTTCTTGCTGTCTTCCACAGCCCCTTTCCCGTCTTCTGTAAAAACTTCTTTAATCTCGTTCAGTCCCCACTACCCCCTGTCTTTCTTGTGAGTTTCCTTTTTGTCCTTAATCTGATCACCCGGTTTTGGGTGTTGTCTTCCTCCCGATGTGGTATAAAACAGTTTCGGTTCAGTCTTGATTTCGATCTATGTCATTTCATACTGTCGCTGGGCCCCCTCCCCTTTCCTGTGCGTATCATTCCGGCTCTGCGAGTCTCCCCATTTTGTGTGTTTCTTTTCCTTCTGTACTTTTTTTTTTTTTCTCTATTTCACTTTGTTTTTGCCCCCTTACACCGTGGGTAAACCCGGGGTGTTTTTTTTTGGGCTTTTCCCTTGTTTTCTGTTTCCCCTTTGGGAAAAAAACCTTTCCCCCGCCTCTTGCATTTTGTTGTTAATATTTTCCCTATTTCATGTATTGCTTTCCCGCCGTTTTTCTGTCCCCCTGGCCTCCCGAGGAAGTTCTTCAACCCATGTGTTCCTTTTTATAGTCAGGCTTTTCCCATTCAACTCCCGTTATTCTTCCCCTTGCAGTTTACATGTATTCAAAACACGAACCCCGTGGTCGGTAGCTCCTAGGGGGGCTTAACTTGAGCCTCAATGTCTGAGTGCCCCGGGGGACACAAGGTCCAATCTTTTGGGGTTTATCCTCTCCCCTCCTCTGGTGTGTCCTTAACTGTTGGTGCAGGGTTTTCCCGCCCCGTCCCAA
>NW_026471315.1:0-11678 GCF_026875155.1 Cherax quadricarinatus | reverse complement strand
CAAAAAAGGGGAAATCACAGTAACAAGGGGACATAAAAACAAGAGGAACAGTAACAAGGGGACATAACAAGGGAAACAGTAAAAAGGGGGAAAAACGGGGGCACAAAAAGGGGACATAACAAAAAGAGGGGACACAGTAACAAGGGGACATAACAACAAGAGGACACAGTAACAAGGGACATAACAACAAGAGGACACAGAAACAAGGGGACATAACAACAAGAGGACACAGTAAACAAGGGCATAACAACAAGAGGACACAGTAACAAGGGGACATAACAACAAGAGGAACACAGCAACAAGGGGACATAACAACAAGAGGACACAGTAACAAGGGGACAATAACAACAAGGGGGACACAGCAACAAGGGGACATAACAACAAGGGGACACAGATAACAAGGGGACATAACAAGGGGACACAGTACAAGGGACATAACAAAAGAGGACACAGTAACAAGGGGACATAACAACAAGGGGACACAGTAACAAGGGGACATAACAAGGGGACACAGTAACAAGGGGACATAACAAGAGGACACAGTAACAAGGGGGACATAACAACAAGGGGACACAGCAACAAGGGGACATAACAACAAGGGGACACAGTAACAAGGGACATAACAACAAGGGGACACAGCAACAAGGGGACATAACAACAAGGGGACACAGTAACAAGGGGACATAACAACAAGGGGACACAGCAACAAGGGAACACAACTGGAAGCTGAAGACTCATCTGAGTCAAATGGATGTTAGGAAGTATTTCTTCAGTCATAGAGTCGTCAGAAGTGGAATAGTCTAGAAAGTGGACGTAGTGGAGGCGGGAACCATACATGGTTTTAATTAAGACGAGATATGATAAAGCTCGTGGAGCAGGGTAGGAGAGACCTAAGTAGCGGTCAGTGAAGAGGCGGGGCCAGGAGCCTGTGAATCGACACCTGCAACCACATATAGGCGAGTACACACAATCCCTAGCAAACACACACATTCTCACGCACCCACATACATAAACATTCTCACGCACCCACATACATAAACATTCTCACGCACGCACGTACATAAACAACGCATTCTCACGCACGGACACGGACAACACTACATTAACATACACAGAAAATAGCTGTGTTTCTATACACAGTTTCACACTACTAATGGTTGTTTCTTTTTTCCACAGGTAAGTCTGAGAAGTGGCACAGCTGGGGTCACACCCACAACTGGGGTCACACCCACAACTGGGGTCGCACCCATAGGCATCACAACCACAGGTGGGAATCACACCCATAAACATCACAACCACAGGTGGGGGTCACACCCACAGGCATCACAACCACAGGTGGGGGTCACACCCACAGGCATCACAACCACAGGTGGGGGTCACATCCACGGGCATCACCCCCACAAAGCATCACAACCACGGGTGGGGGCCCAACCAAAAGCCCCAAAACCCAAGGTGGGGGTCACCCCCACGGGGATCAAAACCCACAGGGGGGTCCCCCCAAAGATCAAAACCACGGTGGGGGTCCCCCCAAGGATCACCCCCACAAGCATCACAAGACAGGTGGGGGTCACATCACCGGGCATCAAACCCAGGTGGGGGTCCACCCAAGCTCACAACACAGGTGGGGGTCACCCCAAAACATCACAACCACAGGTGGGGTCACCCCCACAGGCATCACAACCACAGGGGGGGGGTCCACCCAAGATCAAAACCACAGGTTTGGGGGTCAACCCCAAAAAGCATCACAAACCACAGGTGGGGGTCACCCACGGGGCATCACCCCCAAAAGCATCAAAACCCACAGGTGGGGGTCCCCCCAACCCCAAAGGGGGGGGGTACCCCCAAGGGATCAACCACAGGTGGGGGTCACCCCCACAACCCATCACAACCACAGGGGGGGGTCCCCCCCAAAACTCCAACCAAGGGGGGGGGACCCAAGGATAAACCCCCAAAGTCAAAACCACGGTGGGGGTCCATCCACAGGCACACCCCCAAAAGCATCACAACACAGGGGGGGTCCACCCAAAAGCATCCAACCACAGGTGGGGGTCACCCACAGATCACAACCACAGGTGGGGGTCACACCCAGAAAGCATCACAACACGGTGGGGGTCCCCCCCCCACGGGACAAAACCCACGGTGGGGGTCCCCCCACAAGCCACAACCACGGGTGGGGGTCCCCCACAGGCTCCACCCACAGCATCAAAAAAACAGGGGGGGGTCACACCCACAGGCATCACACCCACAGCATACAACCACAGGGGGGGGGTCACACCCACAAGCATCAAAACCACAGGTGGGGGTCACCCCAGGCATCACCCCCACAACATCACAACCCGGTGGGGGTCCCCCCACGGGGCATCACAACCACAGTGGGGGTCCCCCCACCAACACAAAAACCACAGGTGGGGGTCACACCCACAGGCATCACAACCACAGGGGGGGTCACACCCCCCAAAGCATCACAACCACAGGGGGGGTCCCCCACAGCATCCAACCAAGGTGGGGTCCCCCCACAGGCCACACCCACAGTGGGGATACCCCCCAAAAGCATCACAACCACAGGTGGGGGTCACACCCACAGGCATCAAAAACCACGGGGGTTGGGGTCAACCCAAAAGATCACAACCCCCAGGGGGGGTCACCCAGGCATCAAAACCCACGGGTGGGTCCCCCCAAAATAAACCCACAGGTGGGGGTAAACCCCACAAGAACACAACCACAGGTGGGGATCACACCCACAAGCATCACAACCACAGGTGGGGGTCACACCCACAAGCATCACAACCACAGGTGGGGGTCACCCACAGGTAAGTTCACCTGGTCGGGCGTCAGAAAACCATTGCAAGTCACAATGAAAAAAAAAACGAAAAGGCCAAATACAATGTTTTTTTCTGATGAACAGTGAAACAGTTACTGTGTAAACCAGGCATCCAGGGAAACCCCTAGTTTGTTAAACCAGGCATCCAGGGAAACCCCTTGTTTGTTAAACCAGGCATCCAGGGAAACCCCTAGTTTGTTAAACCAGGCATCCAGGGAAACCCCTAGTTTGTTAAACCAGGCATCCAGGGAATCCCCTAGTTTGTTAAACCAGGCATCCAGGGAATCCCCTAGTTTGTTAAACCAGGCATCCAGGGAATCCCCGTTTGTTAAACCCAGGCATCCAGGGAAACCCTAGTTTTTTTTAAACCAGGCATCCAGGAAACCCCTAGTTTTTTTTAAACCAGGCCCAGGGAAATCCCCATTTTTGTTAAACCAGGCATCCAGGAACCCCCCTAGTTTGTTAAACCAGGCTCCGGGAACCCCCTAGTTTGTTAAACCCGGGCACCAGGGAAACCCCTAGTTTGTTAAACCGGGCATCCAGGAACCCCCTAGTTTTTTTAACCCAGGCACCCAAAGGAAACCCCCTAGTTTTTTTAAACCCAGGAGCAGGGAAAAACCCCCTAGTTGTTTTAAACCACATCCGGGGGAAACCCCTAGTTTGTTAAACCCAGGCACCCAGGGAACCCCTAGTTTTTTTAAACCGGCATCCAGGGAACCCCCTATTTTTTTAAAAACAGGCACCCGGGGAATCCCTATTTGTAAACCGGGCCCCAGGGAAACCCCTAGTTTGTTAAACCGGCATCCGGGGGAAACCCCCTAGTTTTTTTAAACCGGCACCCGGGAAAATCCCCTAGTTTTTTTTAAACCAGGGATCCAGGGAAAACCCCCTATTTTGTTAAACCAGGCATCCGGGGAAAAACCCCTATTTGTTAAACCGGGCCCCAGGGAAACCCCCATTTTGTTAAACCAGCTCCGGGGAAACCCCTAGTTTGTTAAACCGGCATCCAGGGAAAACCCCTGTTTTTAAACCAGCATCCAGGAATCCCTAGTTTGTTAAACAGGACCCAGGGAAAACCCCTAATTTGTTAAACCGGGCATCCGGGGAAAACCCCCTAGTTTGTTAAACCAGGCATCCGGGGAAACCCCCTAGTTTTTTAAAACCAGGCATCCAGGGAAACCCCCTAGTTTGTTAAACCAGGCATCCGGGAACCCCAGTTTGTTAAAAGGCATCAGGGAAAAAACCCCTAGTTTGTTTAAACGGGGACCCAGGAAACCCCTATTTTTAAACAGGCACCCAGGGAAACCCCCTATTTTTTTTAAAACCGGGCCCCTCCAGGGAAACCCCTAGTTTTTTAAACCCAGGCACCCCGGGAACCCCCTTTTTTTAAACCGGGGCCTCCAGGGAAAAACCCCTAGTTTTGTTAACCCGGTCGGGAAAAAACCCCTAGTTTTTAAAACCCAGGCACCAGGGAAACCCCTAGTTTGTTTAAATCAAGCACCCGGGGAAACCCGTTTTTTAAACCCAGGCCCCGGGGAAACCCCTATTTGTTAAACCAGGCTCCAGGGAAACCCCTAGTTGAAAAACCCAGGCCCGGGGGAAACCCTAGTTTGTTAAATGGCATCCAGGGAATCCCTAGTTTGTTAAACCAGGCATCCAGGGAATCCCCTAGTTTGTTAAACGGCACCCAGGGAAACCCCTGTTTTTTTTAAAAACGGGCACCCAGGGAAACCCCCAGTTTTTTTTAAACCAGGCATCCAGGGAAACCCCCAGTTTGAAAAAACCCGGGCCCATAAAAAACCCCCAGTTTTTTAAAACAGGCCACAGGGCCCCTAGTTTGTTAAACCAGGCATCCAGGGGAAACCCTCTAGTTTGTTAAACTAGGCTGCAAGGGAACCCCCCTAGTTTGTTAAACCATGCATCCAGGGAAACCCCTAGTTTGTTAAACCAGGCACCCCGGGGAAACCCCCATTTTGTTAAACCAGGCACCCAGGGAATCCCCAGTTTTTTTAAACCAGGCTCCAGGGAAAAACCCCTAGTTTGTTAAACAGGACCCGGGGAAACCCCCTAGTTTGTTAAACAGGCATAGGGAACCCCTATTTTTTTTAAACCCAGCCCAGGGAAACCCTATTTGTTAAAAGGCAAAAGGGAAACCCTAGTTTGTTAAACCCAGGCATCCAGGGAAACCCCCTATTTGTTAAACCGGCATCGGGGAAAACCCCCTATTTGTTAAATCAGCACCCAGGGAATCCCCTGTTTTTAACCAGGCCCCAGGGAATCCCTAGTTTTTTTTAAAAACCAGGCATCCAAAAAAAACCCCCCTAGTTTTTTAAACCCAGGCCCCAGGGAAATCCCCGTTTGTTAAACCAGGATTCGGGAAACCCCCAGTTTGTTAAAAACCAGGCACCCCAGAAACCCCCCAGTTTTTAAACCCAGGCATGGGGGGAAAAACCCCTAGTTTGTTAAACCGGATCCGGGGAACCTTAGTTTTTTAAACTAGGCATCGGGGAAAAACCCCTATTTTTTTTAAACCCAGCATCCGGGCCCCTAGTTTTTTTTAAACCGGGCACCCGGGGAAAAACCCCCGTTTTTTTTAAACCCGGGCATCCAGGGAAAACCCCCAGTTTTTTAAAAACCAGGCTCCAGGGAAACCCCCCAATTTGTTAAAAACCGGGCACCAAGGGAAACCACCATAAGGGCGCCAGAAAACCCAACCCACTAAAGGGCCCCCAGTTCCCCCAGCATAAAGGGCCCCCCCATTTACCCCACCCCAAAGGGCCCCCTTTTAAAAGTCGCTAAAGGGACCCCAGTTAACCCCACAAAAGGGACCCGTTACCCGCCCAAAAGGGACTCCATTAACCAGCCACTAAAACCCCATTAACCCAGCCATAAAGGGACTCCATTCCCCCGCCACAAAGGGACCCATTTTAACCACCATAAAGGACCCCCAGTTATTTAAACCCAGCCTTACGGGGACCCCCAGTTAGTTTAACGCAGCCATAAAGGGCCCCCAGTTAACCAGCCAAAAAGGGACCCAGTTAACCCAAACATTAAAGGGACCTCAGTTAAACCCCAGACACTAAAGGGGCCCCCAGTTAACCCACCACAAAAGGACCCAGTTCCCCCGCTACTAAAGGGCCCCCAGTTAACCCACCACTAAAAGGGACCCCCCAGTTAGTTTAACCCACCTTACGGGGCCCCCCCAGTTAGTTAACGAGCCAAAAAGGGGCCCCCTTAAACCAGCCACTAAAGGGACCCCCAGTTAAACCCAAATTTTTAAAGGGACTCATTAAACCCAAAGCCCCTAAAGGGACCCATTAACCCCAAGCCCAAAGGGACCCTATTAACCCAGACACTAAGGGCCCCCAGTTCCCCCCAACCCAAAAGAGCCCCCCAGTTAACCCAGAATAAGGGCCCCATTAAAACCCAGCCCCTAAAGGGCCCCATTAAACCCAACATAAAGGGCCCCCGGGAAACCCCAGAACTAAAGGGCCCCCAGCAACCCCACCCACAAAAAGGGACCCAGTTAACCCAGACCTAAAGGGGGCCCCCATTTAAACCCAACACTAAAGGGACCCCATTTAACCCAGACACAAAAGGGACCCAGTTCCACCAAAAAGGGACCCATTTAAACCCAGCCACTAAAGGGACCCCCATTTAAAATCCCCAAATGGGACCCAGTTAATCAGAACTAAAGGGACCCCGTTAACCCAGACACAAAAGGGGGCCCCCGTTAACCCGACATAAGGGGCCCCCAGTTAACCCAGACACAAAAGGGCCCCCATTTAAACCCAACCTAAAGGGCCCCAGTTAACCCCAGACAAAAAAAGGGCCCCCAGTTAACCCAGTCACAAAAGGGCCCCCATTTAACCCAGACACTAAAGGGACCCCGTTAACCCAGACACTAAAGGCCCCCCTTTACCCAGCCACAAAAGGACCCAGTTAACCCCAGAACTAAAAGGGCCCCAGTTAACCAGAACTAAAGGACCCCAAAAACCAGCACTAAAGGGCCCCCGTTAACTCGACACTAAAGGACCCGTTAAAACCCGACACTAAAGGGACCCCATTTAACCCAGACAATAAAGGGACCCCAGAAAACCCAGACACAAAAGGGACCCATTTAAACCCGCAAAAAGGGACCCCATTTAAACCCCCGACACTAAGGGACCCAGTGCCCACAAAAAACCCGGGCGGGAAAAATCAGCGTAGGGTATACAAAGAAATCCATATAGGAATTTTTTCCCCAAATATTGATTAAACCTCCCCAAAATACAAATTTAACAGGAAATTTATCTGTTAACCTCCCACCCCTTTTTATCCCTCCTTCCTTCAGGTAATTTTAACCTGTTTTAACACGTGCCTCAAAGGGTTATTACTCTAGTTTATTTTTTTTGTCGCTTAACCCCCCATTACAGAAATTTACTGACCTTGCCCTCCATTTCAGGTCCATTATTATATTAATATATATAATATATATATATAAAATATATTATATATATATATTTATATTTTTTATATTTTGACTAGTGCGAATATAGTTAATTTTTCACACACACACAGATATGGGTTATTGGGTAGCCCATATCCCCGTGAACTATACACCACAGTTGGAAATCGGGAAACGACTTGAAAAACCCTGTCAATTTCGTCTTGAAGACACCCAGTCAGGGAATGTTGTTCTAAAAAAATTAAATAGCAGTGTTTTTAAGAGTCTTGGTCCCTTTCCTTTTAAGAAGAGGAGTGTTTAAGAACCTTGATACAGCGCAGCACCAGCAGCCCTGGTCACAGCAGCAGCCCCAGCAGTCCTGGTCAACCCAAAGCACCAGCAGTTGGCTCAAGAAGCCCCAGCGCCCTGGTCACGCAACACAGCAGCCCCTGGCCCAGCAGCCCAGCAGTCCTGGTCACAGCAGCAGCACCACCCAGTCCTGGTATAGCAGCAGCACCAGCAGTCCTGGTCCCCAGTAGCCAGCACCAAGCAGTCCTGGTCACAGCAGAAGCACCACCCGTCCTCCCGTAAACAGCAGCTGCACCAGCAGTCCTGGTCACCACAGCCATACACCACCCCAGTCCTGGTCACAGCAGCAGCACCAGCAGCCCTGGTCACTGCAGCAGCACCAGCAGTCCTGGTCACAGCCAGCAGCACCACCCAGTCCCTGGTCACAGCACCCAGCACCGCAGTCCTGGTCACACCCAGCAGCACCGGGCAGTCCTGGTCACAGCAGCAGCACCAGCAGTCCGGGTTTCATAGCAGCTGCACCAGCAGCCCTGGTCACAGCAGAAACAGCAGTCCTTTGGTCCCCAGCAGCAGCACCAGCAGTCCTGGTCAAAAGCAGCACAGCCAGTTCCTTTGGTCACATTTACCCAGAAACAGCAAGTCCTGGTCACGGGCAGCTGCAACCAGCAGTCCTGGTCACGGGCAGCAGCACCAAGCCAGCCCTGGTCACAGCAGAGCACCAGCCAATTTCCTGGGTCACAGCAGCAGCACCAGCAGCCCCTTGGTTCAGTAGCAGCACCAGCAGTCTTGGTTCATAGCCGCATCCCCGCAGTCCTGGTCAACAGCAGCAGCACCAGCAGCCCGGGGTCACAGCAGCAGCCCCAGCAGTCCTGGCAGTAGTAGCACCAGCAGTCCTGGCCCACAGTAGCAGCACCAGCAGTCCTGGTCACAGCAGCAGCACCAGCAGTCCTGGTCATATCAGCAGCACCAGCAGTCCTGGTCACAGTAGCAGCACCAGCAGTCCTGGTCATCAGCAGCCACCAGCAAGTCTTGGTCACAGTAGCAGCACCAGCAGTCCTGGTCACAGCAGCAGCACCAGCATTTCCTGGTCACAGTAGCAGCACCAGCAGTCCTGGTCACAGTAGCGCACCAGCAGTCCTGGTCCCCAGCAGCGGCACCAGCAGTCCTGGTCACAGCAGTAGCAACAGCAGTCCTGGTCATAGCGCAGCACCAGCAGTCCTGGTCACAGCAGCCCCAAGCAGCCCTGGTCACAGTAGCAGTACCAGCGTCCTGGTCACAGTTAGCAGCACCAGCAGTCCTGGTCACAGTAGCACCAGCAGTCTGGTCACAGCAGCAGCACAAAGCAGTCCTGGTCACTGCAGCAACAGCAGACCTGGTCATAGCAGCAGCAAAAAGCAGTTCTGGTCATAGCAGCAGCACCAGCAGTCCTGGTCACAGCAGCACAAGCGGGTCCTGGTCACAGCAGGCACAAGCAGTCCCTGGTCACAGCAGCACCGCAATCTGGTATAGCGGGCAGCACCAGCAGTCCTGGTCACAGTAGCAGCACCAGCAGTCCGGGTCACAGCAGCCACCCCACAGCCAGTCCTGGTCACAGTAGTTAGCACCAGCAGTCCTGGCCCAAAAGTACCCAGCACCAGCAGTCCTGGTCACAGCAGCAGCAAAAAGCATCCTGGTCACAGCAAGCAGCACCAGCAGTCCTGGTCACAGTAGCAGCCAGCAGTCTTGGTCATAGCAGCATCACCAGCAGTCCTGGTCACAGCAGCCAGCACCAGCAGTCCTGGTCACAGTAGAAGCCCAGCAGTCCTGGTCACAGCAGCCAGCACCAGCAGTCCTGGTCCCCAGTTAGAAGCCCAGCAGTCCGGGGGTCACCCCAGCAAGTCCCAGCAGTCTGGTCACAAGTAGTAGCCACCAGCAGTCCTGGTCACAGTAGCAGCACCAGCAGTCCTGGTCATAGCAGCACCAGCATTTCCTGGTCCATAGCAGCAGCAACAGCAGTCCTGGTCAAAATCACCCAGCACAGCAGTCTGGTCACAGTAGCAGCACCAGAAATTTCCTGGTCACAGCAGCAGCACCAGCGTCCTTGGTCCAGTAAGCAGCACCAGCAGTCCTGGTCCACCAGCAGCCCCAGCAGTCCTGCTAACAGCAGCAGCACCAGCAGTCCTGGTCAAAAGCAGCAGCACAGCCAGTCCTGGTTAAACAAGAAACAGCAACCAGAAAGTCCCGGGTCACAGTAGCAGCAACCAGCAGTCCTGGTCACACAGGCGGCACCAGCAGTCCCGGTCACAGCAGCAGCACCAGCAGTCCTGGTCACAGTAGCAGCACCAGCAGTCCTGGTCACAGTAGCAGCACCAGCAGTCCTGGTCACAGTAGCAGCTCACCAGCAGTCCTGGTCACAGCAAGCACCAGCAGTCCTGGTCACAGTAGCACCACAAGCTAGTCCTGGTCCACAGCAGCACAGCCTTCTGGTCACAGTAGCAGCACCAGCAGTCCTGGTCACAGCGGCACCAGCAGTCTGGTCACAGCAGCAGCACAAGCAGTCCTGGTCACAGCGGCACCTAGCAGTCCTGGTCCAGCCACAGCACAAGCAGTCCTGGTCACAGCAGCACCAGCAGTCATGGTCATAGCAGCAACAGCAGTCCTGGTCATAGCAGCACCAGCAGTCCTGGTCACAGCAGCACAGCAGCCCTGGTCTCAGCCAGCAGCACAAGCAGTCATGGTCACAGCTAGCAACAGCAGCCCTGGTCACAGTAGCAGCACCAGCAGTCTGGTCACAGCAGCAGCACACCAGCAGTCCTGGTCACAGCAGCACAGCAGTCCTGGTCACAGCAGCAGCACAAGCAGTCCTGGTCCAAGCAGCGACCAGCTTCAGGTCACAGTAGCAGCACCAGCAGCCCATGGTCACGGCAGCAGCACCAGCAGTCCTGTTCACAGCAGCACCAGCGTCCTGGTCACAGCAGCAGCACCGACAGCAGTCCTGGTCACAGCAGCACCAGCAGTCCAGGTCACCAGTAGCAGCCACCAGCAGTCCTTGTCACAGCAGCAGCACCAGCAAGTCCTGGTCACAGCAAGCAGCACCAGCAGTCCTGGTCACAGCAGCACCAGCAGTCCTGGTCACAGCTAGCACCAGCAGGTCCAGGTTACAGTAGCAAGCACCAGCAGTCTGGTCACACAGATAGCAGCACCAGCAGTCTGGTACACAGCAGCACCAGCAGTCCTGGTCACAGCAGCAGCACAAGCAGTCTGGTCACAACAGCAGCACAAGTCAGTCCTTGGTCACAGCAGCAGCACAAGCAGTCCTGCGTCACGCAGTAGCCACACTCAGTGCTGGTCACACCAGTAGCAGCAGCCTCAGTGTGTCACCACAGTAGCAGTACTCATGCTGGTCACCAGTAGCAGCACTCAGTGCTGGTCACCAGTAAGCAGCACTCAGTGCATGTGTCACCAGTTAGCAGCACTCAGTGCTGGTCACCAGTAGCACGCAGAGCATATGTGCTGGTCACCAGTTAGCAGCAGTACTCAGTGCTGGTCACCAGTAGCAGCAGCACTCAGTGCTGGTCACCAGTATAGCAGCAGCACTCAGTGCTGGTCACCAGTAGCAGACTCAGTGCTGGTCACCATAGCAGCAGCACTCAGTGCTGGTCACCAGTAGCAGCAAGCACTCAGTGCTGGTCACCAGTAGCAGCAGTACTCAGTGCTGGCACCATTTAGCAGCACTCAGTTGGTCAACCAGTAGCAGAAACTCAGTGCTGGTCACCAGTAGCGGGCAGCACTCAGTGCTGGGTCACCAGTAGCAGCAGCACTCAGTGGGGTCCCATACAGCATCAGGTGGTCACCAGAAAGCAGCAGTCTAGTGTGGTCACCAGTAGAGCACACTCAGTGGGTCACCTTTTTAAGCGATCATGCGGGTAAACCAGTAGCAGCATCGGGCGTCCCAGTCAGCAGACCGTGCGGTCACCAGTAGCACCGACTCAGTGCGGTCACCAGACACGATCGTGCTGGTCACCGTAGAGACTCGGTGGTCACCAGTAGCAGCAGACTCAGTGCTGGTCACCGTGCAGCAGACTCAGTGCGGTCCATAGCAGCAGCCTCAGGCTGGGTCACCAGTAGCAGCAGCACCAGTGC
>NW_026471314.1:0-11872 GCF_026875155.1 Cherax quadricarinatus | reverse complement strand
CAAGATGTCCTGGAGCTAAGGGGCTCCCCTATGAGGAGAGGTTAAGGGAAATCGACTTGACGACACTGGAAGACAGGAGAGCTAGGGGGGATATTATAACTACTGTGGCATGCAAAGAGTACGTAACTTTATCGGCGCATGTACACACCCTCATTGGCAGGCTATCTTCCCAACCAGCGAACCAGGGGGCTAAGGGTTGACGATGGGGCCCCGTCGTTCCAGTCAGTATCCAGGTTTCAGCCAATGAGATGGTTTTGGCAATCACAGAGGTGTTGTGGGTACCACTCACCATCTGTCCTTGTCATTCCCATTCTAGAGTTGGTTGAGCACGGTCTGCTCTCTAGTGGCTTCTATTCTGCCTTGCTTACCGTGGAGTGCACTAATACCTATTGTTGTATATAGTGTATATAGTGTACATACTTCTGTTCTAAACTGGTGAAGGATAATACAAGTCAAAAGTTTTTCTGTTGTGTTTATTTTGCTCCCTTTACATCCAGGATAACAGGCCTTTGGGACTCCTGGGTTGTAATAACGACATATAAAATACTGAGAGGAATGACGAGATGGACACAGGATGTTCCAGAGATGGGACACAGCAACTAGGAGTTACAATTGGAAGTTGAAGACTTAGATGAATCACAAGGCTGTTAGGAAGTATTTTTTCATTCAGAGAGTTGTCAGAAAATGGAATAGTCTGGGAAGTGATGTAGTGGAGGCAGAATTCGTACAAAACTTTAAGAAGAGGTATGATAAAGCTCATGGAGCAGGAAGAGTGACCTAGTAGCGACCAGTGAAGAGTAGGGGCCAGGAGCTATGAATCGACTCCTGCAACCACAACTAGGTGAATACACACAATCAGGTGCTGAAAATTTTACATTTTCTTCAAATTAGGCCTCAGATTGACGAAATTCTTGTCTAGACTGTTAAGTCTTTTTTTATGAGACCTTTAAGGCCCATTTTCACGGGTTTGCGGATGAAATATGGAAAATCATGGATGAGAGAGGTTAATGACATTTAAGCTTTTACTTTTTCCATTGTTTCTGTTGCCCTCGCAATGAATTTCTCCTCCACCTCCCGGCACTTTGCGGTCATGTGTTCCATCATTTCGTTAACTGTCTTTCCCTCTAGCTCTCTTACCCACTGCACATCATGCAAAAATTGCCTCAAACTTATGTAATCTTTTTTTTTAAGTTTTGTTTCGTCTGTCCTTCTCATGCTATTTTACTTTTTTTGTTAACTATATTATGTATTCAAAACTTAGGACCACATAATCACTAGCGCCTTAGGGCATTTCTTGTGGGAGTTTCCCAATGTCTGAACTGTTCAAGGCGAATACAAGATCCATCCTTGCTGGTTCATTGTCTCCTCTCTCTCTGGTTGCGTCTCTAACATGTTGGTACATAAAACTTTCCAGCACTACCTCTAGCATCTTGGCTTTCCACGACTCTGATTCCCATGTGACCAGAGATTTTCGCATCTATTTCTTTTGGCTAAAATCTTTCATGTGAGTAACTTTACCCTGCTTATCTGGACCGTCTGGCCACTCATGGCTATTGTGGACACCATCTACTGTTGTTCTCATCGTATTCTTGTCTTGGTCTCCTGCTGTTCAGTGGTGGGTTGTACATCACTGATATCATCACTTTTGGAACCTCAGTTAAAGAGTTCTTTGTAGTCAACCACTTCACCTCTGACTAGTCCTCCCAGTTCCTCGAAACTCCATTGGTCTTTAATGAGCAGTGCAACTCCTCCTTCCCCTCCGTTACCCCTGTCTTTCCTCAGGATCTGATATTCAGGTTGGAAGATTGCATTTGTCTCTGTGTGTGCTATGATGATCGGGGATGCCTCAGCGATTCTTTCCTGCCACTCATAACTCTTATTTGTTATTCCATCTGAGTTGGTATACCATACTTTTGGCTTCTTTTCCAGAACTGTTTTCAGATGGGGTGCAAAGGGTTGGTACAGGCTGAGAGTGTGACAGACATTTTATGGTGGCTTGGTGTTTTGGTGCTATCAATGCAGGGAGGGGGAGGTTTAGACTGTGGGTGAGGAATGTGGTTTGTTTGTGGTTATTGTGCTTAGCTGGTGTGGGTTGGAAGGGGTTGAGAGGATGCTGTGGGTGGTTCTGTGGGCAGTTGTGTGTGTGTGTGTGTGTGTGTGTTGTGTGTGTGTGTGTGTGTGTAAATATGTGTCTAAGTTCTTGTTTTAGTTAGCAAAATAGGATACATCTACAATGTTCTACTCTATTCTGCATGACAGTTACACAGTGGGAATTAAAGCAAATTTTGCTTCCTGTTATTTTACTTCAGGCATAGTAGATATCATACACAAATGTTGAAATCTTCCATTAGGGTAGCACAGCTAGTAGAGCTAGTTGTGTTACCACCATCAGAGGACATTCAATGTTGTGGGAGCTCCCACAGCACCGAATGTCCTCAGATGGCGGTTAATACCACTAGCTCTGCTATCTGCGGCATCTTCATAGGATTGGTTGGTACTGTGGTTTAAGGCATCATGTGGTTCTGGTGTCACGTGGGGGGTTCGAAACGTGTATTGGGTAATAACACTCATGTAGGCTGTAAGTACGTATATTCGTATATTCGACGGACTATATGGGAAGCGCCAAGCCTGACCTGCATCTCTCTTGTCTATCCTTCAACTGACTCATAGTGGTGCCTAGGGGGTGAGCAGCATTCAAATCATGCTAGGTCAGCTGTAATAGTGAATAACAGTCAGTGATTCACGTAGGAGCAGAGGATCAGCAATGGTCGGTGTATGAATCATTACTACTGACACTAGTAACTGGTTACTGGTAAACTAGTACTACTGAGATAACTGGTACTACTGAGAGCCGGCGACGCTAACGTATGGCATCTCGACATTCAGCTAATACAAACTAGAGACGACAGGCATACGGGCTTGGGCTGATTCTATACAGTGTCAAAGTACACAACAATTGAACATTAAAACATACATAAGGAGAATATTGGGATGGAAACTAATGTAACTTACTGTAATGGCACTCACTGTAATGCATTACAAGGTATTCACAATGCATAAAAGTGATAAAAAAAATTGATCGATCGATCTGTATTCATGTGATCTATAGATTCTGAGGAAGGAATATATACAAAGAAAGAAATGTTTAACAGAAAAGCAGACTTGGTGCACTCAAATCTAGAATGTTAAATCTCAGAATTTGGAGAGAACGTGAACACAAAAAAAAATTCTTGAGTATTAATAAGTTGATATTGTAGCAGACAATAGAAATACATTGTAAACATATTATTCATTTATATAGGTTATTCACACTTAACTCTGTTGCACTGGCTAACTCATGCTGTGTTTGAGGCAGATCTGAATTGGTAGTTACAAATGATACTTGCAGATTTCTCGATACCTGTCATGTACATAGGGAATAACGACATTCAGACTGATCATCTAACTGACTATTAGAAGTAGAGGGTACAGAGTCAGGAGGATTGTCAGAGTCTGTCACATTAGTCTGGGTTGTAACATTATTATCTTCACATACTAACTTCATATGATCAACTGCAATTCTTTATACTGGCCAGTACTAATTTCTCTAACCTTATGCCTATTGCCATTGATATGTTCAACTACTCGATAAGGAGCAACAAACTTCTGATCGAGCTTAGGTACTGCAGACGTTTTGTTAAAGTTAGTCAGCGTAACTCTCGAACCTACTGTAATTTTGGACGGCTTTGCTCGAGTGTTTGCCACTCTTGTAAATTCTGCTGTTGATTTATGAAGTGTTTCACGGATTTTTCAAAAAACACTTTGAGCTAAGCTGGTACGAGTTGCTATGAAATCATCAGGGTTGTAATTTGGTTTTGGGTTAGAATATAACAACTCGTAAGGCAAACGCTTAACTACACTGTACAATGCATAATGTAGAGTATCACCTATAGAAACATTGGAAGCAGAATTTATGGCACACTGACATCAGGTATAACTTCATCCCAGGTTTCACTGTTGGGATTTATAGTGGCTCTCAAGACATAAAGTACTTCTAATTGGTTCGTTCCACTAACCCATTGCTGGCAGGAGATGAGGGAACAATGTGGATTTAGAGATCTTGTACTAGGTACAAAAATTTTCAAGAAATCTCATTACAGAATTCACCTCCATTATCTGTTACTATGGACTAGGGGTGGTATGCCTGCAGATGATGCGTTCTTTAACGCTTTAGCTACTGTCTCAGCGTTTTTATCTGCAATAGGAACTAACTCAAAATATCTGGTGAAATGATCTACCATAACACACTGATGTTTGTTCCCCTGGAGGGAACATTGGAAATTAGTTAACAGATCTAGCGCAACTCTCTCCCATAGTTCTCTAGTAGTTGGATACACCTGGATTGGATTAGGACCATTAACTTTACCTTTATGTTGCATGCAGACGCTACATTTCTTAACATACTCAGAAATATCAGTTGCCATCCCAGGCCAAAAATATTCAATCTGGCTTGTTTTACTGAACGATCCTTACCAGGGTGCGCAACCTGGTACATTGTGAACTAGCTTAAGGCTACATTCACTAGTGACTGTGGAATTACTAACTAGTATACCCTTCTGCTAGGAGTACACAACTCGTCTGTTCGATACAGTTAATTCTTGGTTCATGACAAAGTCACTGACGGGTGCTGGTGGCTTCACAGTCAGATTTAAAATCTTCCTGGAGCAGGAATCGAATCAAAACCAGACCACATGGGATCTGTTCTTTGAGCATTTTTACATCCTCGGCATAAATGGAGGGTCTACAGTTATTATACTAATCTGTCGCGATAAAGCATCTGCGACTACATTTGACTTGCAGGTAAGTGTCCATCTGGCTAACCTTCCAGTAGGTTGTTTGTTCTGGAATAAAGGTAAACAGTGGGATGGTCTGTCAAGACATGAAAAAAAGTACTGATAAGTAATGTTCGGAAGTGCTTTTAAGACCATACTATTGCTAAAGCTTCTTGTTCAGTTACTGTATAATTCGTTCAGCCTTTGTATAGACTCGGCTAGCAAATGCAAATGCGTTGTACTTGCCATCAGTCTTCTGAGCTAGTACGCACCTGTGCCAATTGAACTAGCATTTAGTTGTCAGAAAAAGGGGCTTAGAAAAATCTGGAAATTTAAAAATTGGAGCAGATGTTAGCTTTTCTGTAAGAGTTTGGAATGCTCTTTCTTGATGGAAAGTCCAAACGATAGGAGCATCTTTCTTTAGCAACTCAGTTAGAGGAGCTGCTATGGAAGACAAATTGGCAATGAAAGATCTATAAAAACCTGCTAAGCCCACAAAGGATCTTACGGCATCAGCAGAGTTTTGGGAGATGGAAAATTTTAGTACTGCAGTTAAACACTTTGGTCAGTCGTAACCCTTCTAGGAGTGACTACGTGACAAGAAATTTATTTTTGATCTGAAAAATTGACATTTAGACAGTTTGATCTTTAATTGGCTTCTCCAAGCTTACCAGTACTACTTCAAGTCTTTTCAAGTGCGTATCCACGTCTTCAGACATGACGATTACGTCATCTAAGTATTCCATAAATGCATTACCTATGACACCTCTAAACATATTAGTCATGAGTCTTGAGAATGTGACAGGGGAAGATCGTAAACCGAAGGCCATATGGAGGAAGTGATAATGACCTGTAGGAGTGAAAAATGCGGTTAGCTCTTGGCTGTCCTCGTGAAGAGGGACTTGCCAAAACCCTTGTAACAAGTCCAGGGTCGAAAAGAAGTTATTATCTCCGATGTTACGTAAAAGATCACCAAGTACAGGAAGTGGGAAGCGATCTGGAATGTTTTCGCATTCAACTTCCTAAAGTCAATCACTGGGCGCCAAGTACCGTCCTTCTTAGGTACTAGAATCAAGGGCGCATTCCAAGGTAAATTGATAGGTGTGATAACTCCATCATCAAGCATCTGATTCATCAATTCTTCTGCGACAGCAACTTGTGAATGAGCATTCTGTACGCAGGTATATAGATAGGTCTGGTGCAAGGTTCAAGTGGGATACGATAGGACAATAAGCTCGTTTACACCCATCTTCTCATCTGGTAAGGAAATGGCTTAACGACATTTGTTCAACAGAGTCAACAAAGCTTGACCTCGTCTGGGAAGTCAGTGGGAGCTAAGTCTTTCTCCTCTACTGGTGGAATGGATTGATCCAGTTGAAGTGGATGGGGTCTCCCCAGTAGAAATAGCACCGATCCACTGGCAAGGTGACAACGCATCTCTACCTGAACAGGGTCAACAAGATTGGTATTTGCTTTGAGACGAACACTGTGTCCAGAAGTGTTTGCAAGGAAGAAATGGATCTTACTATCTCTTACAACATGTAAGGATGGCTCAACAAAACAAACCTTTTACTTTGCAGGAATCACTGTCAACTAGGACGTTATCACCATCTGGAACACTAGGAACAACACAGACCTCTAGTGAGGGCACTAGCCGCGACAGAAACGTCTTTCTGCAGACGGCATGTGACACCAACAAGAGATGGCATTACTAGTTGCAAGTAATCGTTTACCGACAGGGATCCCCTGTGGAGAAACTATACTTGAACTAGCAGACATTGCAGGGATAGGCTGAGCACTCAAAGTAGTCAGAGCGTCTCGGACACTTGAGGCAACTAGACACTATCTAGCAAGCTGAAGTTGTAGGTGGAACACAGACAAGAGTGACAGGATCACCAGTGCCTGGCCGCTTGGGTACGCTACTGGAAAATGCACTGGCTTGTAAGGACTTAATCCGATCGTCGTACTCTGCGGCAGTATGGCAGATCTCGGCTCTAAGCTGGTACGATCAAGTTATCAGTTTGGGCATGCCATCGGTAAGTGTCGAGCACAATGCATAAGTCTCTCATGGAAGCAAATCCCAGTAGATCACCAGGGTAAGTAATCTGGTCGACAACAAGGAAGGAAGCAGTAAAGTCTCTACACTGGATAGAAAAGGTGAGAGAAGTCCGACTTGGACACGAAGGTGAGAACCAACTACTCCACTAAGGGAGGACACATGAATCGGTTCTACGAGGGACATGTCGTAACTGCTTATCCTTAAACAAACTAGACCTGATAATATTGACCTGCAAACCAGAGTCCATGAACAGATGAACGGGCTCATTATGAACAGATGCTTGTATTATGGAACCTATCGTTGCATTGGAAGTTATGTGCAAACAAAAAGGAGGGTTTTCATCAGATAGGTTTGTTCCACTTTATCCCCAGAAATCATCTACGTCAGAGACGAATGAAGCAACATCACCAACGAGATTGTCATTCTCGAGACTGCTTAAGGCATCAAAGGAATTGTGAACGGGGATGGTGTACTCATTATCACCTACTGTCACCACAGGACGGTTTGACAGGGGCCCTCGAATTCCCCCGAATTGAAAGAATGAACCTGGTTCTGGTTAGTCTGAGAACCATGACCTCGTTTCCTCTCCTGTTCTGCAGTTGGAACGGCCACGGAAAGATCTAGGGTACTGAAGGTTGCAGAGAACATTACACTCAGATGTGTCATGTCCATGTATTCTGTGATAAGTATAGTAAGGCAGATCAGACTGGTACTCATCATCAGTACGACGCCTCTAGGGTGACTATCAGTACAATTAATTGCAATATGACCATGGAAACCACAGTTTGTAACAAGTCCGCTGACTATGGTTACTGAATGTACAATGAATACTACGAGGTTATAATGACTCTGTACACTGGTCCTTGGTGATCGCTGCGATGGTTGACCACCACGATTTGTCGGTGTGGCACAAACAAGAGGTGGTGCAGACTGAGGCATAGGTGTGAAATTACTTTGATACACGGGAAAGTACCCTGGGGGCACAAGGAACGTACATGATTTAGGGCTGTAAGTAGTTCCATCGTCACAGTTGGAGGATGAGCCTCATAAGCACACACGGAAGCAGGCGGCATTAGTTCTTTGATTGCTCCAAAAGCTGCTATTTTAGCAAACGACGCTGTGGATTATTTATCCTCGTCAGGGGCAAAGGCTGAGGACTTGACAGCATTGATTAAGTGATGATAAAAGTTTATCTAATCTAACAGCAAATGCACTCAACGATTCATGAGTCGTGGGTGTAGTAATTCACGAGTTCCCGAAGGACGACATATGGATCAGCTGTTTTTACTGGTACAAGGAAAGAACGAATCAGCTCCTCATATTGTGACCACTTAGTAAGATTCTGGAAGTCCCTCATTTCAAGGAGATCGACAACGTGAACAGCAGTAGGGGACCGATGAAGAGCATTAACACGAGAACGAATGAAAGTAAACCATGCTTCAAGACTATGTACATGGCCATTGAATAAAGGTAACGCATCAAGGGAATCACGAGTAAAACTATAGTGTCTCAGAGTCTGGGCCTGTCTGTCAGCAGATAATGAATATGAGGACTGATGACAGGAGCAGCAGTAGTTGAGAGGTCTGAGTGACGCCATTCACTAAAGTATCACTTGAAGGTCTGTGAGACATAATGGCAAAGAAGAAGCACAAAAAACAAATAAGGCAAAAATAATTAATAATAAAAATGGCACAAATGCAAAAATTGAAAAAAAAGAGATGTAACTAATTGCAAAAAGTAATAAAAAAAGTTAAGATCACTGCAAAGGAAAAAAAATCCTTTAAAATTAAAAGCAAAAGAGCTGCCCGTACTCTTACTTCAAAAAAGAAATTACTAAAAAAAATTGAAAAATCAATGTAAAAAAGTGTAAAACAAAATCACTAAATTGTATGCAAATAGAGAAAAAACGGGAAATTTAAATTTTTAAAGAATGCAAAACAAAAGTAAAATATAATACATGACAACATCAGGAAAAATAATAAAAGAAAACAGGAGATTTAAAAATAAGAACTGAGAATAAAAATGAAAAAAATTTCAATTAAAGAAATAATCACTGCAGAACAAGTGCAATAAAATATGGCGCAGTTTTTAATCAATTTAGCAATAAAAGTTACGTGGGAAAAATGGGGTTATATAATAAAAATAAAATATGAAGAAAGACTGAACATTTTAACTCTTAAATTGTATATTAAACAAAACAATTTACTAAAACACAGCAAAGAGAACACTTTAAAAATAATTTTAAAATTTACACTGAGTGAATTTGTTAAAAAGAAATATAAACCAAATGACCCAAGTTTTACCGGGAAAAGTATTACCCCTTAAAAGGGGAGGCACACACAAAAAGGATTATTTATTAATTTAAATGGATAATTTTTTTTTTGAACAAATCTGCTGTGACAGTACGAAAAATCACTCGCGGGGCATAAAAATAAGGGTTTTGCAAAAATCTGCAAAAAAAAATAAAAGGAAGGAGACCTGGGCATGAAAAAGGGTACACACAAAAATAAATGGGTAATTTAGGGGGTGAATGCACTGCATAAATTATACATAGAATCAAAAGAAAAAACAAAAGGAAAAATGCTGGGGAAAAAAAAAATTATACAATATGAAAAAAAACGGGTAAATGACTTGGGAAAGGGAAAAAAAATATGCCCCAGTAAAAAATAAACTTTTCCCCTGCAAAATAAATACTTACTACAGGTAGAGAAGTAGCATAAAAAAAACACAGATAAAAATTAAAAATAAAACACGAAAGATGAACGATAACACTGAAAATAACGCAAAAATAATGGTCAAAAAAAGAATGAGTTTCCCCGAAAAACAAGGCTTGAGTACACAAGAAAATTCAGTAAATGTCTCACACACGAAAACGTTTTAAATGCAAAAAAAAACGTTCTTAAAAGAAAATTACCCGGGGATCTGGACCCGGGTGGGGGGCGGTGGTGAGGGGTGGGGGAGCCACGGCTGTCGGGGACACCACTGGAAGAAATCGAAGAAATTGCAATAACCTGGAGATCACACTTAGATTTAACGGCGGCCTCAGGTGAATCACGGTGAAAAAAGGTAAAGTACAGCTCTTGCCAGTGTGTGAGCGGTTTAGAAAGGTGAAGAAACCCATATGGGGGGTTAGGTGGGGGTGGGGAAGGTGGGGGGTAGGGGGTGGGAGCGTGGAACAACCGGGCCCACTTGCTTGCTTCCACTGGCACACACTTCATCGCCACGAGAAAACCCAGGTGGCTTAAACCACTATATGCCACAAGGATGGTGTACCCCTCTTACCGCATCCAACTGGCGCACAAAAAACGATATTGGAGACAAGACTTAGAGGAACTTGCGTGCTTAATTCTCCTTTTCTCAGCTGGGTTAGGAAGTGGGTTGCTTGCTGGCTAAACCCTCTAATGGCTGATGGAAGATGTGTAACTGCACACGCTGAAGGGCAGGTAGTGGGCAGGAGACAGTGGATGATTTGGGGGGGGACGAACTTGCGTTTTTTCCCCCGACTGGGTACGGGGCTTAATTGCAAAAAATCGGTTTCTCATCGAAAATTAAAGCATAAAGTACAGCCATAAGCTTGAGAGGAGGCTGAATGGTTTGCAGGGGCGGCACGGGTTGAGGTGGGGAGGGAAGAAGTTGTGGGGTGGGGGTAGCCCGGGGGACGCCGGCACCATCCAAACGCAGATAAACTCCGATTCTGCAGAAATACCCATAAAACCACACCCAAACCCGCCACCGTGGATTGGGTAATAACATCACCTAGGGTGTAAGTAGTATATTTCGACGGGCTTATGGGACGCGCCAAACCTGGCCTGGTCTCTCTGTCTATCCTTCAAAAAGATTCACAGTGTTGCCAGGGGGTTTAGCAGCATTCAAATCATGTAGGTAGCTGGTAAAAAATGAAAACGTCAGTGATTCATGCAGGGGCAGAGGATCGTAACGGTCAGGTATGAGTCATTACTACTGACATAGTAAATGGTTACTGGTAATGGACTACTGAGAAAAAAGATCTCTGGATGGGACACAGGAGGGGGCCAGAAAAAATCGGGTTCGAGTCCTTGGCTAGTGAGTGTGTTATTATATGTATACATGCTTATTTTAATATTTTATATTTTTATATTATATTTTATTATATTTTTATATATTAATATATATTATATATTATTAAGTAGTCAACTTTTTTTCTGGGGGAGGAACTTCCGGGTTTGGGCCTTTTCCCGGGCGAGGAACTTCCGGTTTTTTGGGGCCTTCCACAGAGCGAGGAACTTCCCCGGTTTTGGGCCTTCCCTGAGCGAGGTAAACCCGGGCTAGGACCCCGGAGCTGGAGGGTCACCTTTTCACCTAGGGTTACTTCTGGTTTTGGCCATGACCTGCCCCCGAGACTACCTACCTTGACCCCCCCCCCGCCCCGACCCCCCCCCTTCGCGACCCCCCCGTCGCGCCCCGCGCCCGCCCCCGCGCCCGCCCGCGCCCCTTTGCGCCCCCCGCACCGCCCGCGCCCCCTTTGGCCCCGCCCGGCCCTTTTGCTGCGCCTTCTGCGCGTCGTCGGATCGCCCCGCGCCTCGAAATTTTTTTTTTTTATGATCTCCGGATAAGTTTTTAAAATTCCCCCCCTACTTTCACCCATCCAAAATTTCTCATTTACCAAATTTTTTTGGGTTCCCCCCCATGGGGGTTTTGAAAGTCTCCTCTCCCCGGATCAAGTTTTTTGGATTCCCCCCTATGGGGTTTTCGAAAAATTTTCATTTCCCCGTATCAAGTTTTTTTTTGGGGCCCCCCCCCTTTTACCCCCTCCCCAAACAATTTTTCCCCCTCCCCCTTTCACCCCAAACCCCAAAAATTTTCGATAAAAACAGTTTTGGATTCCCCCCTAGGGGGGTTTTTAATTTCTTTTGATCACCCTTTGGGTCAAAATTTTTGGATTTCACCCCCCTTTTCCCCACCCCCCCCCTCAATTTTCTCGATAAAACAAATTTTGGATTCCCCCCTATGGGGGGTTTTGAAA
>NW_026471313.1:0-10168 GCF_026875155.1 Cherax quadricarinatus | reverse complement strand
TGTTATAATTTTTAAAAACGCCCCTCCTTTTCTGGAAATATTAAACCCCACCTTTATTATTTTTTCTCAATACTAAAGCAAAATTGCTTTCCCAGAAACCCTTGTCGTATTCAAAGTCCAGGTCAGCTGTACAATCATTCCCTTGTATGACAGTCTGGGGCACTTCAGCACCTCCATTTTACTAGGTTGGGTGCGCCGGTTCAGTTCATCACAAAAAATCTCGTCACAAACTCAAATCACCACCCCCATATCGTCCCCCTCCTTCATGCCCAGTTCTCTCTGACGCTCATTTTAATCTTGTATACTGGGTTTATTGATTTTGACTTCCTCTCGGCTTGTACGCTTTGTCTTGTTCCCTTTTGATTCAACAAACTTGTGTAGATGCACAATTGTTAGAAAAAATTTTTCCTGGCGTATCAAAGAAGGGCAAAAAGGGCTTGCTCGATTCCCCACCTCCAACTTTCGTTCTTCTTTTCTTCAGCTCATTTCGTTCTTAATGAAAAAACGTTCCGGGTTTTCTTACACAATGCTCTAAAAAAACTTTTTTTAATTTGAACATTAAATTTTTACAGATTTTTGGACAAATTCGGGATTCCCTCCCTAGTTTGTGCAGGGAAATGTCTTAGCCAGTTGACACTGAGCAGGGATGTGAGGTGTTTGGTCAGTTGCTCCAAACTCTGTATTTTTACCTAATGTTTAATAAGGGGTTTAGAATCTTCCACCCTAGTGCTTCTCAACATGATAATCCAAAGACAGTCATTTATTAAGAAAATTATTTTTTAAATTCCAAAGAGGGGTTTGTCGACTTAATAGAAACTCTCAGGGCCCCCCACTTCAAATGGCGCTCGGGGCTGGCCATACCTGCCTTTGGTTGGTACGCCCTGATACAGGCAAAATATAATCCATTTTAGGTAGGGTGCAACACTATTACTATTACAACTATACCTGAAACGTTTTTTTATGCTTTGCATCTCGTCTAATACCTATATACCCTCTGTGTCTGTTTTGCATGCAACGGCTTGACAAGTTCCTGGAGAGCAAAAACTTTCCCCCAAAATAAAATGTCGCATTAGTTGTAATATTTAATTTTATTTTAAACTTTAATGGTAATAATTGGGCACTGTTGTTTGGCGGGTTTCGACTAACCTGAACTCCTGTGAAAATTCTCATTCAATTTCATTAAAAATTATGTCTGCTGTGTTTCTTCCTGTGTGCCAAAGTTTTCTTTTCCCAAGGATGAAACCTTTATTTAATCCACTTTAAATGCATCTCCCATTTCTCGGAGCAAAACTTATCAACCCTTCCCTTAACCCCCTTAAAATCCCCTCAAAATATACAGACGGCCTATTTTGGGTCATGACAAACTTGCTTGGGGTCGCTTTTTGGTTTAAAAAAAGCCCGGTGAGCAAAACACAGGGCATAATATTAATAAAAATGTCTTGGTTTGGGACCTTGATCAAAATTTAAAAATTTCATTTCCGGACTGAAAAAGTTTTCTAAAAAATAGGGTTGTGTTTACTTACCCTTTTAAAATTTTTAACCAAATTTTTCGCTATAAAATTTTCATGTAATTATATGTTCTTTGAGGACGTCGTTTTAAAGTATATTGTGAAAACATGGGGCCCAATACCGACCCCTGAGAAATATTTAAAAAGGTCCTTACTTGATTTTCCTAATTTTTGGAAACTCAAGCCTCTTCCAGGAGATTTTACTCCCCGTTCCTGTGCCTTTTTCTTTCTTTGCGTCGTTTTTTTTTAGTTAGTCTCTGCCTCAAATACCCTTTTGAAAAGGTCAGTAAATTTGTGAGGCAAGAACGCCCCATTGTACGGGTTTTAAAACTAAATTAGATCTTCAGAATGCCAAACTACAAACCCCGTTATTGATTCCCTCAAGTTTTCCCCCAATTGAGGGTTTAGCTGCTGGTACCATATCTCCACTTTTGTACGTACCTTTTTGTAGTGTTTACCGAAGGAGCCTAGCCAATGATTTACCAAAATTTCCTCTTTTTCCCCGTAGAGCCCCGGGAACAGTTCGTTATGGCCCGGTAAATCGCTTTCTCGTAACAACCCTTACTACTGATTTAAAAATAAAATGGTAAGGGAAACGAGGTAACTAAATGATGATACAAAAAGAAAAGGATGAATTGCAGAGAATAAAAATAGGGGCATTTTCGGGGGTTTTAGAAACAGAACACAACAATCTCCAAAAAAATATAAACAATTAAATGAACAGGAGGTAGCGGATAATATATTCATAGCGACCCCCCGGGTGAACCCCTACCCCCGGGTGAGACACTGAACCCCCGGGTGAGACAGCTGACCCTGGGTGAGGACACCTACCCCTGGGGGACACCTGACCCCGGGTGAGACAGTGACCCTGGGTGGACACCCGACCCCGGGTGGACAGCTGACCCCTGGGGAGACAAAATGAACCCCTTGGTGAGACACCCGACCCCGGGTGAACACCTGACCCCTGGGGGAGACACCCGCCCTGGTGAGACACCTGACCCCTGGGTGAGACACCTAAAACCCCTGGGACACTGCCCCCGGGTAGACAGCGGCCCCCTGGGGGGAAAGCTCCCCCTGGGTGGACAGTGACCCTGGGTGAGACACCTGCCCCCGGGGTAGACCCTGCCCCCGGGGGAGACACCGCCCCTGGGGAGAACCTGACCCGGGGTGGGGACACCTGACCCCTGGGGTGAGACACCTGACCCCTGGGTGAGACAGCTGCCCCCGGTAGACAGCTGACCCCAAAGGGTAGACGGCTGACCTCCGGGGTGACCGGCTGACCCCTGGGTGAGAAGTTGTCCTGGGTGCGACAGCTGTTTGGGGGTGCGCAGTTACCCCTGGGGGAAAAGTTGACCCCTGGGGGCAGTTGACCCCGGGGTGGACGCTTACCCCAAAGGGTGAGAGGGCTGACCTGGGGTAAAAGGTGACCCCGGGTGAACGGGACCCCTTTGGGTGAAGGCGCCCCGGGGTGAGACACTGCCTTTGGGGTCCGACAGGACCTTTGGGGCGACGTTCCCCGGGGTGAGACAGTTGACCCTGGGTGAGACAGTTGACCCCGGGGTGAGACAGCTTACCCAAGGTAACGGCTGCCTCGGGGTGAGACGGCTGCCCCCCTGGGTGAGACAGCGCCCTTGGGTCGACATTCCCCCTGGGTGCGAAGATGCCCCCGGGTGAGACAGTTGACCCCTGGTGGACAGCGGGCCCCCGGGGAGAGGCACAAACCCTTGGTGAACACTAGTGCCTGGGTAGACCTAACCCCGGGGTGAGGGACAGTGACCCCCCTTGGGAGAGGCGCCCCCTGGGTGAGACAGTCCCTTTGGGTCCGACAGCTGCCCTTGGGTGCGACAGTTGACCCCGGGGTAAACAGTTGACCCCGGGGGGAACAGTTGACCCCGGGGTAAACTTACCCCAAGGTGGAGGGCTGACCTTGAGTGAGACGGCTGACCCCGGGGTTGAGACAGCTGCCCTTGGGGTGCTACATTGACCCCGGGGTGCGACATTTGGACCCCGGGGTGACAAAGTTTGCCCCCTGGGGAAAGCTGGCCCCTGGGAGAGGCACTAACCTTGGTGAACGCTAGTCCCTGGGGGTGAAAAGCAAACCCCTGGGTGAGAAGTGCCCTTGGGGGAAAGCTAACCCCCTTTGGGGTGAGAAGCTGACCTCTGGGGTGAGACAGCTGGCCCCGGGGTGAGACAGCTACCCAAATAGACAGTGACCCCGGGTAGCGTGACCCCTGGGAAGTAAGCCCCCGGTTAAAATCACAGTTCCTCCCAGTTCTTGGATGACTATCAACTGTACACCTGGAGGTGGAAAAATACATTTTTGTACAGTTCGAACATTTACTGAAAAAAAATTTTTTCGCCACGATACTCTTCACCCAAATAAAAATAGTAATAAAATTACGGGGGAACGGATTTAAAAAAGGGACATCCATCATTTTTACAGCCTATCAGGGGCGGGGATAGAACCCCGGATCGAGAGTCCAAACTCCAAACCTTTACGTTAGCACGGCCCGCTGGAAAATTTTAAGATAATCTTTTGGGGGTACTGGCCCAGGGGCTAAGGCACGGCACATTTTTTTGAGACTCATGTTACGTTGCAGAAGGCGGCATCAGCGCTTTTCTAATTTTCAAACTTAACAAATGGACTTTTTATGGATATGTTTTCTGACAGAAATAAAGCAGTACACTGTGGGATGAGAGCATACACTGGGATGAAGGCGTACCTTTTGGGGCTGATGCAGTACCCTGGTAATGAGGCTACACTGTGGTTTTGAGACGTACACTGTGGGGATGAAGCTACACTTGTTGAGACATACCCTTGGGAGAAGCTACACTTTTGGGACTGGAAACAGTACCCCCCCCCCCCCCCGTGGTAGGGGGAGCAGTACACTGTGGTACTGAGAGCATACCCTTGGGATGAGGCAGTAACTGTGGGGTGGAGCATACACTTGGTACTGAGACTGTACACTGTTCGGGGAAAAGTACACTGTGGATGAGACTACACTTGGTACGAAAAGTAACTTTTTTTTCTGAGAGCAGTACACTGGGGGTACAGAGAAGTACATTGGGACTGAGAGCATACACGTGGTACTGAGACAGTAAATGTGGTCGGAAAAAAAATAAAACTGTTACTGAGAGCATACACTGTGGTACTGGAAACAGTACAGTGGTACTGAGAGCAGTACATGTGGTACGGGAAAATCACTGTGGACTGAGAGCAGTACCTGTGGTATGGGCAGTACACGGGTACGGAAAAAATACATGTTACTGAAGCATACACTGTGTACTGAGAGCAGTACACTGTTTCTGAGAGCAGTACACTGTGGGACGGAACAGACATGTGGTACTGGAGAGCAGAACTGTGGCACAGGAGTGCACGTGGTACGAGACACTAAGAACGGATACACTGTGGGAAGAGGCACTACACTGTGGCACAGAGCGTACACTGTGGTACTGAAAGTACATGGGCACAGAGCATACACGGGTTTTCGAAGCACTACATGTGGGCCCGACGTGCACTGTGGGAAATGGAACACTACAGTGGCACAGAGCATACACTTGGTAGAGAGCAACACTGTGGGACAGAGCAGTAAAATGTGGAGAGCGCAGTACACTTTTGGGCACAGAGCAGGCACTGTGTTTGAAGCATAACTTTTGGGACAGGGTACACTGTGGTACTGAGGCAGTACACGTGGCACAGAGCTACACTGGGTTTCTGAGAGCCGTACACGTGGCCAGAGATGCACTGTGGTAAAGCAGTTCACTGGGCAAAAGCAGTAAGTGGTACTGAAGCACTACACTGTGGCAAAGAGCAGGGCACTTGGTAAAAGGGAGTACACTGTGGAACGAGGCACTACACTGCGGTACAGAGCATACACTGTCACAGGCAGGTCATTGGGATGGGATCACTGTGGGAATGAGACACACACTGCGTACAGGCTTTTCATGTGGTATGAGAGCATACACTGTGGTACAGAGCACTACCGCGGTACAGGCAGTACACTGCGGTACAGGCAGTACACTGCGGTACAAAAAGTACACTGTGGGACAAACTACACTGCGTGCAAGACGTACACTGTGGCACAGACATGCACGTGCAAGGCAGTACACTGTGGAAGAAGGGATTCACTGGCGTACAGAGCACACACTGTGGACGAGAGCAGTACACTGTGGAACTGAAGCACTACCTGCGGGACAGGGCAGTACACTGTTACTGAGGGCACTACACTGCGGTACAGAGCAGTACCGTGGGATGAAGCAGACACTTGGTACTGAAGCAGTACACGTGGGACAGGGGCAAAAAACCCGCAGTACAGAGCAGTACACTGTAGTACAGAGCGTCACTTACGTTAAGAGAGGTACACTGTGGTATGAGTGCATAACCCGTGATACTGAGACATAACTGGATACTGAAGCATACACTGTGATCTGGACAAAACTTTGGCACAGAGCAAACACTGTGGGGACGGTGCAGTTAAAATGTGCACAGAGCTACACTGGATACGAGAGCAGTACCTGTGGCACAGAGCAGAAATGTGGTACTGAGTGCAGTACACTGGGACAGAGCATACACGTGGTATGAGTGCATACACTGTGACACGAGCAGTACACGTGATCTGAGAGCATACCGTGGGACAGACATACACTGGGGACTGAGGCAGTACACGTGGCAGACAGACCTGTGGTACTGGACATACCTTTTGGGAAGAGCGTACACTGTGATATGAAACATACATGTGGGCCCGGCATAACTGTGGTATGAGAGCAGTACACTGGGGTTTTTGGGCAGTACCCCGTGGTACTGAGAGCGTCACTCTGGTACAGAGCAGTACATGTGGTACAGAGAGAAAGTACACTGTGGCACAGAGCGTACACGGGGGGTTCTGAGGTAGTACAATGTGGACGAGAGCAGTACCTATGGTATGGGCAGTACACTCTGGTACAGACAGTACACTGTGGTACAGAGAGCTTACACTGTGGCACGAGCGTACACTTTGGTACGAGGCAGTACACGGTGGTAGGCAGAACACTGTGGTACTGAGTCCCACAGTACAACAGTACACTGGGGGTACGGAGCAGTACACTTGGTACGAGCAGTCATGGGGTATGAGGCATTTCATGTGGTACTGAGTCCAAGACAAAGTACATGTGGTGGGGTACCACAGTACAACGTCACTGTGGTATGAGTACCCAGTAAACAGTAATGGGTATGGTCCCACGTACAAACGTACACGTGGTACTGGTACCACAGTAAACATACACGTGGTACGAGAGCAGTACACGGGTTTGAGTCCACAGTACAACGTCACTGTGGTACTGGTACCACGTAAAAACAGTACACTGTGGTCTGAGTACCATAGTACAACATACACTGTGGTACTGAGTACCACAGTACAACAGTACACTGTGGATTTGAAGCAGTCATGTGGTACTGAGTCCCAAAGTACAACATACACGTGGTATGAGTACAAAAAGGTCAACAGTACACTGTGGTACTGATACCACGTACAACAGTACACTGGGGTAATGAGTCCCACAGTACAACAGTAGACTGGGTATGAGTCCCACAGTACAACGTACACTGGGTATGAGTCCACGTACAAAGTACACTGTGGAGGGTACAATAAACAGTAACTGTGGTACGAGAAGAAAAGGATGATGGTTGCCACTCAAAAACAACATCAACAGTCCCCACATTTGCACATTAAAATGTTTGTCGGTAGAACCAACATCACTAAGATATGGGGAAAAACAAAAAGAAAGGAAATCGAAAAAAGCCAAAAATTCGGTAAGAAGGAAAATATTGATTTTATAAAAGCGCTGACGACGTATTTTTTTTTTTTTTTTTTTTTTTTTTTGTTTTTTTTTGAGGACTGTAGGTTTAATATCGACAGCGGGCGGTGTTATTAACATGATTCAAAAATTCGTAATGACACGTTTTGCAAAAAAACCATACAGGGGGGGATCTAAACCCCGCTGTCAGAGGGGAAAAAACTCCAGACCGTCGCGTTGGTGTTCAAATTCCCCCCGGGGTAAGGTTTATTCAGTCAGTTATAGTGGGAAGGCGGGTGCGGGAATCTTAAATGGATTAGGGTTTAGGAAGGAAGGCGGGTTTTTTTAGCATGAGTGTGCAAAAAAAAAACATTCTGGGGAGATCTAAACAAGACGACTAATTGCAAAAAAATGTCATACATAAGAACAAAGAAAAAAGGAACACGAAAACGGCCTTGCCCCATGCGGGCAGGCCAAAGGCCCCCCCGATTAGGCCAATGACCCCCCCCCCGGATTATCCCAATGACCCCCCCAGTTGGTCATCCCCACTCAAGGATGGAGCAGTACCAGACCCGCAGCACAAGTTCAGGGCCAACCCACCCCCCCAACCCACTCATGTATTTATTAACCAAATTTTTAAACTAAAAAGTTTTGCCCAAAACTTACCGGGAGTTTTTTTCCACTCGTCCAAATCTTTACCCAAAAAACCGTCTTCCTATATCCTTCCCCGAATCAATTTTTTCCAATTAAACCATTGCTGCGGGTCCCGTCTTGGTGGAAATTTTAGCACACATTTACATCCCCTTTTTTTATTCCGTTTTCCTTTTTTAACCCGTCAATCCCCCCTAAATTTTACGCCTTTCGAGAGGTGCAGATTCAGGGCCCCTTTGTCTGCTCATAGGGGGAAATTTCTCTACATGGGGTCATCTTTGCCCTCCTCCTTTTTGTTTTCCCGAGCATTTTTTCCATTTTGTAATAGGGACCGAATGAGCAGCATAGTTAATAAGGGCCCAAAAAAGGATAATAGATTTACGAACAACCCCGAGGGCCTTATTATTTTTACTTCAGATTTTGAAACCAGAATTCTGTTCTTTTATTGCAAAACACTAATGCATGTTGCCTTGGTTTTAGGTTATGCTACGAGCTTAAATTTTTGCAAACGGGGAAATTAAGATCTACATTATTTGTTTATATGTGGCATGGTTTTTAACTGTCCAAAAATTTTGAACTTTGCATTTTTCAATATTAAAATGCACTCCATTTCTCCTACAATTGCGCCAGCTATTCAAATCTCCCGGGGTGCTCTAATGTCCTCATTGAATAATTGGAGAGCCATTTGGTGTCTCAGCAAATTTGCTTATGGCTTTTTTTCCCCATCTATGTCGTTTTTTAAATTGGGAACAACAATGGGCCCCCAAAACGACCCCTGGGGAACACCGCTGTTACGTGCCCCCCTTCTGATTTCTCCCCATTTATGCAAACTCTCTGTTGTCTATTTGTCAGCCACCCCTACCCAGGAAAAAATTTCTCCTCCGTTCCGTGTGCCTGGGTTTTCCTCAATAGCCTCTGGGTGGACCTATCGAAAGCCTTACTGAAGTCCATATACCAATATCTTTTCATTACCAGATTACCTCCTAAACACCTAGTGAAAAAGTTAGTTAATTTCGTAAAACAGGGAAAGCCCCCTTTTTAAAAACGCGTTTTAAAAATATTAATAAATATTGCCCGTCAAAATGGCAGAATTGCTTCGGCAATTTTTGATTCCCTAAATTTTCCCCCTATGGAGGTAAGGCTTTTGGTAATAGTTCGAAGCCAAGGACCGTCACCTGCCCTTTTAAATAGGGATTTCATTTGCCTTTTTTACTTACAGGCACTATGCCAGTTTGTAGTGATATGTTTAAAAAAATTAGCCAAAGGTACAAGTTTTCCTTTTTTCATTTCCTTTTTAAAACCCTTGCAAACGTTCTCAGACCTGGGGATTTGTTAGGTTTTATTTTTCTATTTGTCTGAGGGCCATGTCACTAGTTACCCCAAACGTACTAGTTTAATTTTCATTTTTTCTAGTTTTCATTATTTCAGGAATACGTAGTATTTTCCTGGGTGAAAAAATGAGAGGGAATAGGTATTTGAATTTCTACATTCCTTACACTGTCGTGATCTGACCAAGTTTCTCTTAAGTGGGCCAAACTTGTCTTTGAACTGAAAGAACCCTTTTTTGGGGTTTTCTTTGAAACCTTTCGACCTTAGCCTCTAATCTTTTTTGCTTTTCTTTCCTTTTTTTTTTCTCTCTTTAAATTAATATATTGATTTTTAACGCCATCCCTCTTTTGATACGCCTATATATGCCTCTCTTTTGACCAATGAGATGTTTTAAACTATTTTTATCCCCTTTGGGATCATTTTTTGTTAGTCTAATTTTCCCCACTCGGGAAAAAAGTTCTGAGCACTAGAATATGCCTGAAAAAGAAATTTGGCACCCCCGATCACCCACCTGACCCCTAGTTTAAAATCCCAATTTAGCCCACCCAAATAATTTTTCAGTCCCATGAAGTCGGCCAAGCGAAAATCTGGGACAGAAATTTGACTCAGTTATCTGGGGAAGCCCTGATATATTGAAACTAAGTGATTTGTGATCACTTTCCCAAGCTCATCATTTAACCTCAAATTTTTAATTTGTGAATCTTTGTTGGGAAGAAACCAAGTCAAGCAGATTGTTTCCTTCGTTGGTTCTTCACAACCTTTTTTTTAAAAAAATCCTGAACATATCAATAAAGTCACTAAATCAAAATTTTCCCGCTATTGTTCCAAACAATTTGTCTAAAGTTAAAATCTCCCTTAACACATTTTATATCTAGATGCCTTTTTGAAATTTGTCCCCTAGCCAGCCC
>NW_026471311.1:0-11000 GCF_026875155.1 Cherax quadricarinatus | reverse complement strand
ATTAAAGTGGACAGGAGTACGGGGCATCTGCCGCAAAACTCTGTCACAAGACCTACTGTAACTAGTCGTCAACACCTTTTTACACCTGTAACAACAACAAGTGTCCCATTACCAAGTTTACCCATTGTCATTTATTTTCCAAGGTCAAATTATGAAAAACTCATTAGGGGTTTTCAATCCAAGTAAATTCACGAACTGACATAGATGAGAGCTAATTCAATTCCCTTAAATGTCTTGTGAAGGGAAACCATATAACTGATTAATTCGTTTCCGGGTTTAAAGGGCAATTATAAAATACCTTATGTGTTTGCAGACAATTATTTTGATGCTGCAAGGCCAAGTTAATGCAGTCTTAATTCAAGCTTGAACCACCCAAATATTTTTTTTTCAGACTTAAAAGGCATTTGAACACATTAGACAATAGCCCTGATCTTAGGTGCTAAATTGACAAAAGACAATGTGATTGGTTTATAGTTGTACTGTAAAATAGTTGCCCCACAAAAATTGAACTTTTAAAAATATTAGTTCAATAAACGCTATTTCACTTGTGAAAAATTAGCAATGGTTTACAAACAATATTTTCATGCTGAAGCAACGAGACAGATGAAAAACCAAAAATCCGGGGTAAAAAACCCTTAATCATAAAAAATGATATCCCTTTACTCCCACTAAACCCACAGAAGGGAAAATCCCATATAGCATTTTCAAGCGGAATACAACAGACAGAAAAAAACAAACTGTCAACCCTAAACGTACCCAAAATGTGTCTTTGTGAGGGGAACCTTGGGCCAGTATTAAATTTTAAACACATCAATGGAGGCACGTAAAAAAACTGTTTATCACTGAAAAGGTGCATAAGTGTTTAGGGAACACAAGGGAGGTAAGTCTCACTGAAAAGTGTTTTAAATGAAAGGGTAGCACATACTCATTATGCCCAAAAAACTTTGTTTAAACAGCAAAATTTCCCCAAAAAATAGGAATCAACAAGCAACGGATTAAAATCGAGAGATAAATTAAAAGCAATGCTCGGGCAATAGAATTTGTGGTAGAAATATTTGCCTAAGACGTGCAGACCCCGTTACAGCACTGAAAAGCTAAGGTCAATTTAGCCGTCCTGACATAAAACGGACACAATTAGTAAAAATTGATTTAATCTTTGGGGAAGAGATTATTATCACTGGTTTGTGCAAAATATAGTAAGTAAACATGTGTTCCTGCTGAAAACAGCGAGGCCACATGATATGTGGCCCCCATTCCCTCTCAAAGTGGAAAGAAACTGATATGATTCAGGGGAAAAATGTACTAGTTACGAGAAAAAACCGCTGATCATGTACCACACAAAAATTATCATTATGGAAGAAATGAATAAACCCATTGAAAAGATGTGAGATTTGATGCATAGGTATTAGTAAAAAAAACCAAGCCCACAGGCTCAGACTTAAAAAAATATTTGGACACGTCAAATATAAAGATGGACAGTATTGGGTTAGGTTACCAGGAAATTAAATCCAAGACACTCCCTAGCAATTATCGCAGGGCTTTCGGAAAAAGAAAGCACAAAACATGAAGGAAGAACCCAGAGCTACGCTGTTATGATAATATCAAAACAAGAGATTGGGAAAATAAATTCATTGAGGAAATAGTCGAAGATAGTTGAAAACAGAAGCCATTATCTCCCCCACCCTGGAGTCCCAAAAAAAAAAACTGAAACCATCCTCTACGTGTTGTAATAAAGCGCACACGTGCAAAAAAGATATAGCAAGTTAATGATTGCTGATGACCGGGCCCCACTAACTGAGAAGCTTGGAGACGTGCTTTTGAAATTTTGCACAAAACCCCAAACCTACACGGCTGATAAATTTTCCCAAAACTTTCCCTTTAAAAGGGAGACTACAAGAAAAGATAGGATTTACCGATTCTTGTGGCCTGAAAATCCACATGTCCCAAAGTCTTTTTGAAACTTACGTTTTAAAAACAGTATTAAATTTGGGGCAAACACATCTCCCTTCTTGCTTAAAACACCAAATACACATTGAAGAAATCGAAAGTCCCTTCAAAGAAAACTTACACCCAAACTCACCTACAAGAGCAAGGAGGTTCGAAATTTTTTTAAAACGGGGGACGGCAGTTTTTGAGTCGCAAAGGAGTTTGTAATCAACCCATAGTCGGGGTAAAGGGGCGGCTTTGAGCCCCAAAAAAGTACTAATTTGTCAGCAAAACAGTGAATGAAAAAATTTCTGACATAAACCCCCAAGGGTAATTTATAATCTTACAAATTATAACTCATTTCAGCCCGTTGGGAAAGACTTTGAAGTTTTTTAGACTCGTCTGCAGGGGCCGTGCGGGGATGACTGTCTTTTTAAGTTAAAAATTTTTCCCCATACAAAATGTATAAGCTTAGTGGAATAACATTTTCAAAAAATGTAACACTTAGTTTCACATTCCCCACCTCTCCTAAAATTTTCTTGTTATCTACGACCCGCATTCTGTCTTTCCTTTAATTCTTTTTTTTAAAAAACTTATTAATACACTTATTCTCTTATAATTCGTAACACTCTTTTACCCCTTTCCTTTATACAATGGAAATTTTCATGCCCTGTAATTCTAGCCCGCTCCAAAACGCCCCACCTCCTCTAACATTCTTGTCTTTAACTCTTCTATTCCCCTGATTTTAAAAACTCGTTTCTTTTATCCACTGCTTCCCCATTTCCCAAGCTCTCATCGGCTCTTCCTCACCCCCAAAATATTAAATCTTCCTGCCCCAATCGTGAAATCATTGCTTCATTTTTTCAGCATTAAATAATCGAAATATTTTCCTCCCCCCCAGGTCTCCGCTCCCCATCTAAGGCCCCCCTCAGTTGTTTTGAACTGGATTTGTTTCCCAAGTTTTTCCAAATTACTAATTCCTTTCAAAGCTATTATATTCAATTACCCTTTTTTAAATTTAGATTATAACTTATTTTCCAAAGGATTTAGCTTTTTTAAAAACTGAATCTCGTTTTTTTTCAGTGTAATGAAATAAAAAAAGAAAAGGGAAACTGTTACACTTTTGCATTATCAGCATATTATTAAAATATTGTTTTTTTAATAAAATGATGAAAATTCTTAAAAAGTTGCTCTGGTTTTGATTCATTCTGAAAATTTATGAAGATAATATCTGTTAATGGTATTGATTATTACTATGGTCAATTACCTTCTGCTTCAAACAGCGGGCGTCATCACACACAGTTGACCATCTGTTGGGGTCTACTTATGTAAAAAGCTTAAAGATTACTTAGAATAAAAAACCAAACAGCATTGATAATTAAAATGAATTTCGAAACACTGTTAGGAAGGGAAGGCGAGTGTGCTAGGTATTTGGTTTGTGAGCTGAATTGTTTTTTTTCACGGTAAAGCAAAAGTAAACTTGTTGTATGGAAGTGGCAGGGAAATGTGTAACCGGATGCAGATTTAGGCTATACACAGGGGAGGGGTCTGTGGCTGAAGGTACCAACATCAGTGAGGTTTGCATAGGGAGGGGGAGGATAGATCGTGATAGAACGGAAGGGGGTACAAAACTTGATGAAGTTGGCAGGGGCCATGGAGGAAACGAAGGGTGTTTTCTATATTGTTTTGGGGATCCGCTGATCTCCTCCCCCTCCCTTCAATGAAATTTTAAAATATGCTCTCTGTGTTATTGACTTCAAAACTTGCTCTGGTGCATTCCTCTCTGCCTATACCGACCCATTTGAAGACAGTTGTTATTTATTCAGAGTTTTCGTCTTCCAACGTTCATTACTAAATATTAATATATATATATTATATATATTTATATAAATATATATATATATAATATATATATATATATATATATATATATATATATATATATATATATTATAATATATATATATATATATATATATATTATATATAAATATATATATAAAATATATATTATATATATATAATATATATATATATGTATGCTGTGTGTGTGTGTGTGTGTGTACTCACCCTAGTTGAGGTTGCAGGGTCGAGTCCAAGCTCCTGGCCCCGCCTCTTAAACTGGTCGCTACTAGGTCACTCTCCCTGAACCATGAGCTTTATCGTATCTCGCTTAAAAACTATGTATGGATCCTGCCTCCACTACATATCTTCCCAAGCTATTCCACTTACTGACTACTCTGTGGGTGAAGAAATAACTTCATAACATCCCTGTGATTCATCTTTTACCTTTAACTTCCAACTGTGTCCCCCTTTTTGTGTCCTATCTCTGGAACATCCTGTCTTTGTCCACCTTGCCATTTCCTCTCAGTATTTTGTATGTCGTTATCATGTCTCCCCTATCTCTCTTGTCTTCCAGTGTCGTCAGGTTGATTTCCCTTAACCTCTCCTCGTAGGAAAATACCTCTTAGCTCTGGGACTAGTCTTTTTTGCAAACCTTTGCACTTTCTCTAGTTTCTTTACGTGCTTGGCTAGGTGTGGGTTCCAGACTGGTGCCGCATACACCAATATGGGCCTAACGTAACGGTGTACAGGGTCCTGAACGATTCCTTTATTTAAGATGTCGGAATGGCTGTTCTCAGGTTTGCTAGGCCCCAATATGCTGCAGCAGTTAATTGGTTGATGTGTGCTTCAGGAGAAAGTGCCTGGTGTTATACTCACCACAAGATATTTTCCTTGAGTGAGGTTTGTATCTCTGGGCACCCTAGACTGTATTCCGTCTGCGATCTTCTTTGCCCTTCCCCAATCTTCATGACATTGCACTCGGGGGAGTTGAACTCCCGGGTCAATTGCAAGACCAGGGCTGCAGCCTGTCCAGATCCCTTTGTAGTTCTGCCTGGCCTTCGATGAATGAATTCTCTCATCAACTTCACGTCATCTTCAAACAGGGACACGTCGGAGTCCATTCCTTCCGTCATGTCATTCACAAAACACAGAAACAGCACTGGTCCTAGGACTGACCCCTGTGGGACCCCGCTGGTCACAGATGCCCACTCTGACACCTCGCCACGTACCATGACTCACTGCTGTCTTCCTGACATGTATGCCCTGATCCACTGTAGTGCCTTCCCTGTTATCCCTGCTTGGTCCTCCAGCTTTTGCACTAATCTCTTGTGTGGAACTGTGTCAAACGCCTTCTTGCAGTCCAAGTTATGTCCAGTCCAGTTCAAGTTATGTCCTGGAATTTATATTGATGAAGCCACTGGATGGTGATACGTCTACAATAAAGATGCCCAGATGTTGCACATGTGTCTTAATTTCAGCATGTATTGTGTTAAGAAAGCTGTTATACTGATAGCTCTCTTCGTTACCCCAGTCCACAGATGATGAGTGTTCTCTAAGCCCATTGTAATCTGCTAAGCGAAAATCTGGGACCAGTACTGAATTATCCCTACTGTCATACTTCCATTCAATGCTAAAGGTAATTGATTTGTGATCGCTTGTGCCGAGTTCCTCAGTAATTTCTAAGTTATTAACAAGGGTGTCCTTGTTTGCCAAAACCATGTAAAGCAGTTATTACCCCTTGTAGGCTCTGTCACAAACTGCTTCAAAAAACAATCCTGAACTTCTTCTAAGAAGTCGTTTGATTCTAAATTCCCAGTCAAGAAATTCCAATCAATATGACTAAAGTTAAAGTCTCCTAGAATTACTTCATTATCGTGCCTTGTGACCTTAACAATTTCCTCCCATAGTAGTCTCCCTTGGTCCCCATCTAAGTTTGGGGGACGGTATATCACACCTAAAACCAATTTTTCATGTCCCTCTGAAAATTCTATCCAAACAGACCCGTTTTTATGCAACAGTTCAAGCGATATCGGACATACAGTGCCACCCCACCCCCCCTTCCCTATACTTCTGTCTACTTGGAACAATTTAAAAACCCTGTATGTAACATTCAGCAGGCATGTCCCGATTTTTCGTAATGAACCACGTCTCAGTTAAGGCAAATACATCAATGTTTCCTGCACTTGCAACTGGTCTCAACTCTTCCATCTTATTCCTAGCACTACGACTATTTATGTAATATATATTTAAGGATGTAGAATGTAAAGAAGAGAGAGAGAGATTTTGGGAGATGTTAAGTGAATGTATAGGAACCTTTGAACCAAGTGAGAGAGTAATTGTGGTATGGGACCTGAATGCTAAAGTAGGAGAAACTTTTAGAGAGGGTGTGGTAGGTAAGTTTGGGGTGCCCTCGTCTGCTACCCGTCCCATTTCCACCTGACGTTACTATATAAGCGTCAGGCGCCTTGCTTCTGCTTCAGAATCTCCACTACTGTGCTCTTCACACCTACTCCAAGGTTGAGGGGCTGATTACCTCATCTTCTGTACATAGTTCTACTGTCTTCAAGTTATGTCCTGGAATTTGTATTGATAAAGCCAATGGTTGGCGAAACGTCTACAATAAAAATACCCAGATGTTGCACATGTCTTACTTTCATCTTGTCAGTATTGTATACCATTCTTACACAAGAAAAAAATTGGTGAAAAAAATGTGGCGTCACTCCTGAAAACTGTGGCAGGCGATGAAGTGTATGGCAGGCTTCACTGCTCTAATAATGAATGACTAGAGGAGTAAAGAAATGTAATTACTGTGTGTCTTGCAAATGAAAGAGTGCCCCAGTCTAAATATTCTCCAACAGAGGACGATGTTGAGTCATTAAATAAATTATAGGATCTAGATAACATTGTAATTAATGTGCATGAAGTCTTTCATGCACATTAATTCACATCATTGTTTCAAATGATTCTTTCATCCAGGAACAATACCTGCAAAATGTTAAGTATGAACATGGATGATACTGGGTACGATTCTCATCAGCTTAATGAGCTAAAACTGTCTACAAATTATAGAATGGCTTATGACGAATTAAAGACACTGGTCCATTGATATGGAGGTCAGCTACTGAAAAAAAAAATGTCCTTGGCTGTTTAACTATTCACTTCCTTCCCGCAGTTTGGCACCGAGGGAAATAACCGCCGCTACAACATGATAGTTTCCTTGGAGTTTTGTTTTGTAGATTTGGCAGTTTCTCCTGTGTTTCCCTCCCATTAACACTGGTGCAGTTGATATGATGGTCAGCTACTGTCAGTATAGTTGAGAACGTCGCATCACTAGTTGTACGTCTGGTAGCAGCTGGTGTTTTAATGCGAGTCAACCATGTTTAAATGTTTACTTCTTTCCCTCATTTGGCACTAAGGGAAAAGAACCGTTACTACAGACCTGTCAGTCTCCTTGGAGTTTTGTTGTTAGGTTTTTCCTATGTAGTCTTCTCAATGATCACTGGTGCAGTTGATATGGAGATCAGTTACTTCAGTGTAGTGGAAAACATCGCTTGTTTGGTTGTACACCTGGTAGCAGGTCTGGTATCTGAATGCAGGCCGTCCTCTTTTTGGTGATATTTGGTCCATATTGTTGTCGTCACCGTCACTTTTCTTGTCTCTATAAGTTCCATGTATGCAGTGGCGTCGCTAGAGTTGGTGTCACCCGGGGCAGAATCTTTGCAATGTTTGCAGCATTCACAGAGACCCACATAAAGGATCATTATTACAACGAAATATGGATCCCAGATTATAACCTATTCTGTTGCGACAGACTAAACAGGCAACAAGGGGGAGTTGGCCTGTATGTCACACAGTCGCTCATTTGCACAGAACTACTAAACACCTCAATTGATGTAATTGAAGTTTTTGCAGTAAAGATCGAAAACCAAAACCTTCATTGTGGTAGTATACAAGCCTCCAGATGCAACTTCCAGCAATTCCAGGAGCAGCTTGAGAAAATTGACTACTGTCTGGAAAATCTCCCAACTCCTGCCCCAAACTTCTTACTACTAGGAGATTTCAACCTGAGACACCTAAATTGGAGGAATATAGCAAACAATGTTGTAGCAGAGATCACCCCGGGAGGCAGCTCAGATGAAAATTCACATACACACAAACTATTAAATCTCTGCAACAAATTCACCTTAACCAAAAAATTTGGGTAGAGATGCAAGACTAGAAAAATGCTGGACCTCATCTTATAAGAACATAAGAAAGAAGGAACACTGTAACACGCCTGCTGACCCATGGGGAGCAGGTCCGTGTCCCCCCCCTGGTTTAGCCCAATGACCCCCCCCCCAGGATTACCCCAACGACCCACCCAGTCTGGTCACCTCCACTCAAGGATGACCCAGGGCACCGACCCAGCAGCACAAGCTAGTCAGGTCCAACTCACACCCACCAACACCCACTTATGTATTTATCTAACCTAATTTTAAAACTACACAACGTTTAAGCCTCAACAACTATACTCGGGAGTTTGTTCCACTCATCTACAACTCTATTACCAAACCAGTGCTCTCCTATATCCTTTCTGAATCTGAATTTTTCTAACTTGAAACCATTGCTGCGAGTCCTGTCTTGGCTGGAAATTTTCAGCACGCTGTTTACATCCCCTTTAGTTAATCCTGTTTTCCATTTATACACCTCGATCATATCCCCCCTGATTCTACGCCTTTCGAGAGAGTGCAGATTCAGGGCCCTTAGTCTATCCTCATAGGGAAGATTTCTGATACATGGGATCATCTTCGTCATCCTCCTCTGTACGTTTTCCAGACCATTTATATCCATTCTGTAATACGGTGACCAGAACTGAGCAGCATAATCTAAATGAGGCCTAACCAAGGATACTTAGAGTTGAAGAACAACCTGAGGACTTCTGTTACTTATACTTCTAGATATGAAGCCAAGAATTCTGTTAGCTTTATTGCGAACACTAATGCACTGTTGTCTAGGTTTTAGATTACTGCTAAGCAGAACTGCTAAATCCTTCTCGCAATCAGTAGTATTAAGATTTTACATAATAGTTTATATGTGGCATGATTTATTTACCCGTCCAACTTTAGCACTTTGCAAATTTTTCAATATTAAACTGCATCTGCACTTCTCCAACCATTGCATCAATGTATTCAAATCATCCTGGAGTGCTCTAGTGTCCTCATTAGAATGAATTGGACGACCTATTTTGGTGTCATCAGCAAATTTGCTTATGTCGCTCTTTATTCCCTCATCTATGTCGTTTATGTAAATTGTGAACAACAACGGGCCCAACACTGACCCTTGAGGAACACTGCTTGTGACGTGCCCCCATTCTGATTTCTCCCCATTTATGCAAACTCTCTGCTACCTATTTGTTAGCCATGCCTCTACCCAGGAAAAAAATTCTCCTCCCATTCCGTGTGCCTTAGGTTTCCTCAATAGCCTCTGATGTGGAACTCTATCGAAAGCATTACTGAAGTCCATATACACAATATCATATTCATTACCATGATCTACCTCCTCAAACACCTTAGTGAATAAAGTTAGTATATTCGTAAGACAGAAATGCCCCTTTGTAAAACAGTGTTGAGATTCATTAATCAATCTGTGCCTATCAAGATGGCTACGAAAGGCTTCGGCAATTATTGATTCCATAAATTTTCCCACTATGGAGGTAAGGCTTATTGGTCTATAGTTCGAAGCCAAGGACCTGTCACCTGATACGTAATGCAACTGTATCAAAGACAATTCACTCAGTTCACAACATAATAGATGTACAGATATGTATGCACAGGGATCCTGACCAGCAAAATGTGAGCAGTCATTAAGGTCTCTTCACGAAATTCAATTTCAATAACAAAAACATACAATGGGACCCAAGTAAACCATGTCCTAAATGAAACAAACTGGGAAGATATCCTAAACAACACGGATCCGAACATTTGCCTTGAAAAAATTAATTTTGTGGTTCTTGAGAACTGCTCAAGACACATTCCATTAAGACAAAGAAAGAGACGTTCCCTATACAGACGAAGGCGAAGAGACACAGAGCTGTTAGGTAAGACACATATGCAACAGTTAGGTATCTTTATTTCGAAACGTTTCGCCTACACAGTAGGCTTCTTCAGTCGAGTACAGAAAGGTTGATAGAAGCAGAAGATACTTGAAGACGATGTAATCAGTCCATCACCCTTAAAGTTTTGAGCTGCTGAGTGGGGTCAATATATCTGAAATACGAAGGGAGGCACTAGTCAATGAAATTGCAAACATTGAACTTAAGCTGAAGGAACCTTATTGGAGACAAGAATCACAGGAAGAACTAAAAGCCTTAAAGGAAATTGGAAAAAAAAAAAACTTTTTCTCTTATGCCAAATCTAAGTGAAAAACAACATCCAGTATTGGGCCCCCCGCTTATGTGGGATGGGATATACACAGATGATAGCCAAGAAATGAATGAGATAATAAAGTCCAAATATGACAGTGTTTAGCGAGCCACTGCCCACTCTAAGGGTCGGCAATCCAAATGAATTCTTTTTGAACGAAACCCAAAATTTGGTCATCCCAAAAATCTCGGATATTATTCTAACTCCACAAGACTTTGAAGAGGCAATTAATGACATGCCCATGCACTCTGCCCTAGGCCCAGATTCGTGGAACTCCGTGTTCATCAAGAATTGCAAGAAGCCCCTATCGCGTGCCTTCAGCATTTTGTGGAGAGGGAGCATGGACACAGAGGTTATCCCACACACACTAAAAACAACAGACATAGCCCCATTCCACAAAGGTGGCAGTAAAGCCATTGCAAAGAACTACAGACCGATAGCACTAACATCCCACATTATAAAAATCTTTGATAGGGTTCTAAGAAGCAAGATGGCCAACCACCTAGATACCCATCAATTACACAACCCAGGGCAACACGGGTTCAGAACAAGTCGCTCCTGCCTGTCCCAGCTACTGGACCACTATGACAAGGTCCTGGATGCTGTAGAGAATAAACAAAATACAGATGTAGTATACGCAGACTTTGCAAAAGCTTTCGACAAGTGTGACCATGGTGTAATAGCACACAAAATGCGGGATCAAGGAATAATAGGAAAACTTGGTAGATGGATGAGCTTCCTGACAAACAGAACACAAAGAGTAATAGTAAACAGAGTAAAGTCCCAGGCAGTCACGGTAAAAAGCTTTGTTCCACAAGGCACAGTATT
>NW_026471310.1:0-10102 GCF_026875155.1 Cherax quadricarinatus | reverse complement strand
AAACAGCAAGTAACTCAACTGTGTGAAAATCAGTACAAAAAAAGGAAATATACTAGGAATAAGTTAAATTGAGTTATTTACATTAACAATAAAGAGATTAGCTTACAATATATGTACACGATGTCAGCTCTACAAAAAATCACTTCCTCCCTTCTTTAGCCAGTACATAAAGGGAGATAAGAATACCAAATACACACTATATAAATTAAAATCTTACGCACTCAAAGTGAATGATGGAACTGGAGCAACAAAACGTAGGGTAGTCCTTGAAGCACCGGTATCCTCAGGTACTGTGCTGATGCTGGGGGATGTGCTGTGTCCCAGTAATGTGTTCCCTCATCACCTCTCCTGCACTAAGGTTATTCATATCATCACCACTAACTTATTATTTTTTCAAACAAGAAAGAAAAAGTTTAACTATCTTGTCTTGCCACAATATATGGGTAATTTTAAGGTAGTAAAAGGTACTTATAGCAGAAGAAACCCCTCACTTTGAGCACATTTCGCTAACCTGTGAGCGAAACGCTGCTAAAAATATAAGCCTACTTTGCTATATGTATATTTCTACTATGATAGCTGTCGGCATCTCTGGGGCCTGCCCAGTTGCTTCAGTACATTAATCTTCGTCCAGACGACCTTCATTCATGCCTTACCTACCCGACATTCTTATCATTGGAGGATCCACCATATTCACCAAGAAAGTCACCGGCGAAATGCAGTGCCAGTGATAACCTTTAACGTATATAAATAATTGGTTTATTTCAGTTTGGCAAAGATGGCCTGCATACGCCGTGTGCCCCTCCCTCGTAGCAAATGCTCTAGGCAAAACTTGTCCTTAACCTCGACTGTGTATTGCAGGTATTGTATTGTATTGTATATACTGTATTCTATTATTTTATCTTATGTTGTATGGTTAGACATGGGCTTATATCCAAGTCAAAATAAAAACAGGTAAAAATTGGAGTACCAGGCTGAGAGAGAGACTGGTAAGTGATTGGTATGTGCATTGTGAACTGAACCTGCAGAGCAGGTCTGGCTGCTCAGTATTATACCCAGACTCTCACTTTCCCAAGCAACATCACAAACTATCACACCAGTGTGTAGTAATAACAGTGCTCGTATTATTAAAATTATGGATCAGAGAAGCAGAGTGATTGTGGTGTATTACCATAATAATAATAATTAATATAAGAATTGCCTACCCTTTGTGAATTAAATTTGGGGTGCTGGGTTCCAAACCAAACCCACACCACAACCCCCCCAAGGGGGGATGAATGAACCCAAATTTAGGGTTTAGACACCCCCCCCTAAAGACAGCTTTCACCTCTTTTTTAAAAAGGGGGGGGGAAGGGGGGTTCCGTTTTAAGAATTTTACCCAAAGGGAAATGGGTTATAAAATTTAACCCCTTTTCCTGCTTTTTAAATCCACTGTTGGATAACATTTCCTAATTTACTTGACAAAATTTTTAATTTAAATAAAAAAAATTTTTTGTTAAAGGTTAAAAAGTTCCAATGGCACTTGTTTTTTTAAAAGCCCCAATTCCCCTTACGATAACAAGATAGGAATTCCCTGAAATTAAACCCTTTTAAAAAACTTTCCCGGTTTGAAACCGACCCCCAAAAGCCACCCCCCGGGTTTTTTAGGGGGGCCCCCCCTCCTGTTAATTCCATTCCCCCCTTTTTGGCCTTCTATTTAAGAAATTTTTAAGTTTTTTATGAACCATTTTGGAAGAACCCCATCCCGGGGTTAAAAATGAACCCCCCCCCCCAGGGTATAAACCCCTCCCCCAAAAAATGGAAGGGGTAAAACCCCTTCCCAAGTGTTAAAAGAAAAATTTTTCCCAAAGTGGAATAAACCCCTTTCCCAAAAATTTTTTAATTTTAAACCTTGGTTTTAAATACCACTCCCTTTTTTTTGTTTTTTTAAAAATTTTTTTGGGGGGTTGTTTTTTGTTTTTTGTTGTTTTCTTTTTTTTTAGGTTTTTTATTTTAAAAAGGAAGTTAGTGTTAAATGAAATTTGTTTAATAAAATTTTTAAAAAATTTAGTGTTAAAGAAACCCCCCTTTTAAAAAACCATCCCCCCGGTTTTGAAATTGTTTAATAACCCATCCCTTTAATGAATCATGGGAAAACCCCCTTAGGAAATGCCCCCCCCCCAGGTTAAGCCCTTCCCCATGAATAAAATTCCTTTTATAAAAGGTTTTAAGAAACCCGTTTTTGCCCCCCAAAAACCTTCCCCAGTGTTAATAAACACCCCCCCAGTGTTAATGAACCCCCCCCAGGTTAAAAACCATCCCCCATTTTAAATGCCCCCTCTCCAGTGTTAATGAACCTCCTCCCAGGTTAATGAACCTCCTCCCAGTGTTAATGAACCCCCCTCCCGTGTTAATGAACCCTCTCCCAGTGTTAATAAACCCATCCTCCAGTTTTAAGAACCCCACCCCAGTTTATAACCATCCTCCGTGTTAAAAACCCCTCACCCCAGTGTTAATGAACCATCCCCCCAGTTTTAATGAACCCTCCCCATTTTTTAATGAACCTTCCCCCCCAGTGTTAAAAAAACCTCCCCCCCAGTGTTAATGAACCCTCTCCAGGTTAATGAACCACCTCCAGTTTTTAATGAACCCTCATCCAGTTTAATGAACCCCCTCCCCAGTTTTAATAAAACCCTCCCCCAGTGTTAATGAACCCTCCTCCCAAAAGTGTTAATGAACCCTTTCCCCTCCCAGTGTTTAAATAACCCCTCTCCAGTGTTAATGAACTCCCCAGTGTTAATAAACACCCTCCCGTTTAAGAACCCTCTCCCAGTTTAATGAACCCTCCTCCAGGTTAATGAACCCCCCTCCCAGTGTTAATGAACCACCCTCCTTTGTTAAAAACCCCCTCCCATGTTAAGAAACCTCCCAGTGTTAAAAACCCCTCTCCCAGTGTTAATGAACCCCCCCCAGGTTAATAAACCCCCCTCCCAGGGGTTTAATGAACCACCTCCCAGTGTTAAGAACCCATTCCCCAGTTTTAAAATGAACCACCCTCCCAGTGTTAATAAACCCTCCCCCCAGTTTAATGAACCCCCTCCCATTTTAATGAACCCTCCCAGGTTAATAAACCCCTCCCCCCCATGTTAATGACCATCCTCCCGTGTTTAATGAACCTCCTCCCAGTTTTAAAGAACCCCCCTCCAGTGTTAATGAACCCTCATCCGTTTTAAAAGAAACCATCCTCCCGTTAATGAACCATCCCCCGGGTTTAAGAACCCCTCCCAGTGTTAAGGGAACCCCTCTCCCGTGTTAAAAAACCTCCCTCAGTTGAAATGAACAATCCCCCAGTTAACAAACCCCTCCTCCCAGGGGTTAAGGAACCTTCCCCCAGTGTTAACAACCTCCCCCCGTTTAAGAACCCTTTCAAAGTGTTAACGAACCCCCCCCCGTGTTAAGTTCCCTTTAATAACCCTCCTCCAGTGTTAACTTTCCTCCCCTGTGTTAAGCCCTTTTACCAGTTTTAAAGAATTCCCTTGTTTAAATGAACCCTTAAAACCCCCCTCTTTAGTAAAAATTTTTTAAGGTATTTAAAAGATTTCCAAGTAAATATTAAATACCCAACGTCTGTTATAATTTAGAAGTTTTAGTAATTTTTTGACTTTTTTTTTAACCCCTCAAAATTTTTTTTTTATTTTTTTTATGTTTTTAAAAATTTGGTTTTTTTTTTCGGTTTTGTGTTGAAAGTTTTGTTTGCGGATTTCCCTTATAGTTCATTGTTGGGTGGGTGTTGTTGTGTTGGTTGTTTTAAATTTTTTGTTGTTGCAGGGTCGAGTTCGCTCCTGGCCCCTTTTTCCCTGGTTTTTCTTAGTCCACCCCTCCTTGCTCCAAAAGCTTTCTCGTTCCTTTTTTAAAGCTATATATGGACTTCCTCCATACATCACTCTCCTGTTTGTTTTGTTTTTGGTGGTGTACTCACTTATTTGGGTTTTGCAGGAGTCGATTACAGCTCCGGCCCCTCCTCTTTGCTGGTTGCTGTTAGGTCTCTTTTCGAGTGACATGGGGGATGGTTTACACTGCGGCGAGTATTAATACAGTGTTTCTCTTAGCCAAGTCCACGGTCTGCTTGAAAAGGGCTCAAATATGTATGAACATCCGGCCCTTGGGGGGAGGGAGGGAAGGGGTGGGAGCTAATGCTATTTTCCCCCAATTTTTAGCTTACGTTAGTAATTCAAACCGCGAGCTGCAAAGTTTTTGCTCGTAAGTGCTTAGTCATAATTTTGGGGGTTTTTTCATTTGCAGCCCCCCGATTTGTTTAAACACAAGAAGGTGCGCAACCCACCACTTCGCGGCCTCACACAGCCCGGTCGAGTGAGATACTGATCACAGTAATACCCCCAAAATTGAAATATAAACAGGAAGCTTCAAATTCTTCTATTTACCTTTCCCCCCCTTTCCTCCCCACCTTCCCCTCCGTTCTCCTCACAATCTCCCACCCTCCTGATCAGGAAATGATTTTAGGTGTTTGTCCAGTGCTTGTGTGTTGTGTGTGTTTGTGTGTTTTTTGTGTGTGCGTGTTGTTACCATTTTGTCCTAGGACATGTCATTAGCACTGGGCCCCTGTTTATTTGCGAGTGTGGTGTGGGGTTGGTGTGTGTGTGTTGTTGTGTGTGTGTGTGTGTGTGGTGTGTTGTGGTGTGTGGTGTGTGTGTGTGTGTGTTTTGAGTGGTGTGGTGTGTATGGTGGGTGTGTTGTTACTCCCCTATTTGTGGTTGAAGGGGGTGGTCTTAGCTCCTGGCCCCGCCTCTTCACCGGTTCCCTTTTCCCCGGTATGAGTGTGTGCGTGTGTGGTATGATTTTGTGTTGTGTGTGTGTGTGTGTGTTTATGGTGTGTGTTTTTGTGGTTGTGTTTTTGTATTGTGGTGGTGTGTGTGTGGACATGGGGGGTTTGAACACGTGGATAGGGTAAAAAACTCAATAGGCTGGTAGTACGAATTTTGTAAGAAATATGTGGAAGGCCCCACAGCCGAACCTGCCCCCTTGCTTCACTCGAAAGAAACAAACCCCCCGTACCCATATGGGGGGGGGTGTTGAATACTGCGGGTCAGCAACAATATGAATACAGACAGGATTAGCGAGACGGTTGGGAGTGAGTCAGGTACACTGGTTTGTAAAATGGTTTAGGAACGGTATACTACTGAGAGCTCGGGGGACGCTAACGTATTCGTCCCCAATACAAAAAAAACAAATGAGATGGGGGTATACGGGTTGGGCTGATTTTATACAATGTCAAAATACACAACAATTAAAAATTATAAAAAATTTTTAAGTAGAACATTGGAATGGAAGTTACGTAAAATGAAACTGTAAGCAAACAAGGGATTTTAGCACAATCATCGAATGAAAACCAAAGTTGGGGTTACACAATAGAAGTTGAAAAAAAAAAAAATTGATCGATCGATCTGTATTCATGTGATCTGGATTCTGAGGGAAAGGAATAATACAAGAGTGTTTTAAAAAAGGCAGATTCGGGGCACTCAAACTAGATGTTAATCTCGAATTCGGCGAGGTGTGAGTCATTATGGTACCTGGTTACTGGTAACTGGTTTCTAGGAAGGTACTCTATGAATGTGTGTGTGGGTGTGTGACTCAAAAAATCAAATTTCACCCAATAACTCATTACAGTTGTGCCGGGGGTGGAAGTGTGAATTTCTAATTTCACTATAATTTGTTCTGATTTTAGCCAGTATAAAAGTAAGTAACCATTTTTCAGTATTCATTACCCTTTTAAATTGCGAGTTATTCCCTTTTCCTTTTAGCCACCAAACTTTGGGGCCAGTCCTGGGTCCATACGTCCTTGTAATCTGTAAAAACCTTTGTAACTTGTCATGATTTTGACTAGACCTACCCGGTGGGTTTTATTTCCTTTGTAAAGTGAGTTATTCCTTTGTAAATGTGAATTAAATTCCCCCTGTAACTTGTCGCTATCAAAATTTTGGGGCCCGTCCCCGGGGCCCAATTTTGTCCTCTGTAATCTTTTTACATCGCCCCCAGGGTGGGATGGGGTCATAATAAACATATTAAAATGAAAACTCCCCTCCCCTTCTTTTTGCCGGGGGCCCCTGAAGAAGAGATGCAGTTTCCTTTTACTGACAAACAGGTTCTCTTTTCTTGAATACCGGGGAGCAAAGTTTAGAGAACGGGTTTTTTTCTAAAAGCAACCGTATCCTCTTGTGGAGATATAGTTACAAAAAGATGGGTCTTTAAAATCTCCTGACAAATATTGTTTTTTTTTTTTAAGGCTAACCCAAAATAGGAAATTTTTCCTGTTTAAATTACTAGTCCCACGTTTTTTTTTAATCCTGTCAATTTCTTTGTTTCCTCACTATTCACTGTTTCTTGTTTAACTCATTACCAGTTTTCCTCCCTACCGTCAGGTCTTTCAATACTGACATTTCTTTTCACTTGGGGGTCTCGAGAGAACGATGAAAACACGCCCAGTGGGCGTGGTGATGGTTCTTGCAAAACAACATCAACACTAAAAATATCTCATAGAGACAAGAATGATGGCCCGGGGGGAAGAGGGGTTAAGAAGGCAGAACGAAATTGGGCCCCGGGAGGACATTGAATGACAAAAAACCCCGTGACTGCGGAATGGTCAGATAAGGTATGGTTTCAGCCCCCCGCAATTTAAAGTTAGAAAATTTGGGGAAAAGAGAGATCTCGCTGAGCGCTGGTCCTCGTTACCGCTGAGCGTCCCAAGTACGTGCAAGGTTCGTTTTTTACAAGGAATGATAGTTTTTTTGGGTGACATGAAGCAAAAGTGAACATTATGGGTGCCTCAGACCACCTTACTTTAAAACAACACAAAGGGCCCCACCCTCCATACATAGTACTCCTCATTCCCCTGAATCGGTATCCCCAAACCAGACATCCGCACTCCCCGTTTCCCATGATATCAGTATTTTATTGTATGACATCATTTCTCATCAATACCATGACATCAGTACTCATTACCCCTGAAAACAGTACTCATTATCCATGACATCAGTACTCATTTCCCCTGACATCGTACTCATTACCCATGACATCACGCTCCTATCCATGACTTCAAAGCTTATCATTCTATCAAATTTCAATCACTTCAACGTTACAGTTCTTAAAGGAAAATTTTCAAGCACAGGGGGGAAAGGGGGGAGAACCCCCGCTTAAAATTTTTTCCCAATTGGGTGAATGAAAATTTTGGGTTTGTTATGAGCAGTCCGAAAGCTTTTTGACATATTCTGAACTTTATTAAGGGGACAACACTTTCAGATTTCAGTGTCCTTTCTGCCCCTTGTTACCAATTTGTACAGTCCATATAGATCACAAAAAGAACTGCCCCCTTTTTTTATATTTACGGCGTAAATACTTTAAAAAAAAGGGGGGAGATTATTTTGTTGTTTTTAGGTTTATAGAAAAATGAGAAAGATTACAGCTTATGTAGGGGTCCGGGGGGGGTTTTAAGGGCCCCCTGGTGCCTGCAGTAGACCAAAAGCAAAGGGTTTTCCCTAGCACAACTCATCTTTGGGGCAAATGAAACCTGCTGGGCCGGGAGGCCCCTTTTGCGCAGCTCTCAGTTAAACGATCACCTACCCCGGTAGCGTGCACAAATAGAGTATATTTTTTCGGGTTCGTACACAACCACTTTGTGCATTCCCTCTGTTTAGCCAAATGGGAATGTTAGGTCGGGTGGCTGTCAGGGAAAATTTCAGCTTGTAATTTCTGTCAGGTTTATATATCAACCCAAGGGTGAGAGACAGAACCCAAACCCAAATGATGTTTAATAATTTTCCCCCAGGGGAAATTATCATCTATGAGGGATTCTAAACTTATTTCATTGTCACGACTCCTTGTGCAGTACCCTATTTTTTCTATGTCTAATCACTTTGAGCGAGGACGAGATTCAATCATATGGTTTTTCTTTTTGGGCACATTAGTTTCCCCCATTTCCCTTTTTACAAATTTTTTTGGGCCTCCAGCAGATTCCGTTCTCCAAACCATCTTCTTTTTATTTAAATTTCCTATACCATAGCTTTGCATTGATCCTTTTTGCTTTCTGTACTGCTTTCCCCGAATGTGACAGGCCCCTTTTTCCACAATAATGCCTCAATATTTTTTTCAACAGGAAAAGAGTTCTACTAATGGTTAAATTTTATTTTCCATCCCCCGGTATTTTTGTTCTGAGATTTGGTATGGAATTTCCATAAAGAGTTTTCCATTTTTATTTTCAGGGAAAAACGCTAAAAATAAGTTCAAGGGTTTTTAACTTCTTAAAACTCCCCTGGTTTCCCAAACATTAGTGCTCTAGTCCTCTATGTTCTCTCCCTCATATTGGTACCCCCTAGGAAACACTGCATTTTTTATTATAAAGGAGCTAGATTTCTGGGTTTCGCTCTTTCTCTTCTTTTTAACCCCTTTTGTTTACATTGATTCCAAACCCAATACTTTTGTTATACGAGGGTTAGAAAATGTTCTGCAGGTGTGGTTTTTTGGGGGGTATGTGTTTTAAAGTGAGGTAAAGGAACGGATTATTTTTTTAGGTGAAAGGGGAGGGAGGAGGCTGGAAAAAAAAAAAAATAAAAGTTGGGAAAATTTTTTTTGGGTTTGATGCTGTTTAAAAGGAATCAGTTATCACATTTAAAACCATCTGTCACAGTTACTCTTTCTGTACTCCCACCCACTCGACCCTATTTTTCTCTTGCAATCACCACCCCTCATTCCGCCAGTTACCCACATCCAAACCCTCACCAATGGTTACTCCAACCCCATCACATTACCCCACCACCCACCCCACATAAACCACTCCCAATCACCCCTAACACTTTGGCACAACACACTTTCCCCCTCCCATAAAAAACATTCATTTCAAAATTCCATAAAACAACCTTATAAAAAAACACCCCCTAATTTTCTATTTTTATCCCCCCAAAATTTTCCTTTTTCAAAAATTTTTAATTGTTTAAATAAAAACAACGGGTTTTTTAACTTCCCCCAAACCCCCTTTCAAAAATTTTTAACCCTTTTAATAATTTAAAAAAAAATTTTAAACTAAAAATTTTCCAAAACCCCACAAAAACTTCACACTTGAAAAATTTTTTTCAATTTTATTAAAAATTTTTGTTTAAAAAAAATTAAAAAAATTTTTATAAACCCCAACACATTAATTAAAAAAATTTTTTGGACAAAATTTTTATAAAATTAAAAAAAAAAACCCCCCCCCCCCAAAACCCCCCCCGACAACCTTATATTTATAAATTTGCATTTTTTTCCGGGAAGGGTGTCATTTTTAATTTTAGAATAATTAGGAAAAATTTAAATACCCGTTTTTAGGGGATTTATGAAAGCTTCACCCAAAAGGCTTCAAACCTCAAGCACCCATAAAATAAAAAATATAACTTTTAAATGGTTTCAAAATTAAAATACTGGTTAAAATTTTAGAATATTGGTCTCGTGCATAACTAAGAAAGTCTTTTGATTTGGGTCTAAAAGGAAAAGTTTTTGTATTTTAATTAGTTTAAGGTTAAAATTTTGTTCGGGTGGTAGATAATTTTTTTATTGAAATGATTTAGTATTAGTTTCCCTGTGTAACTTGGAATGTAAAGTTGATATTTAAATATTTCAAAGGTTATCCGCACTCTGTCTATTCCTTTTTTTGTGAATTAAGGGATGGGATACAGGGGCACCTTTTGAAACAAATAATCATTTGGTTTACCTTTGCAACGCCGGATATCTTATTAGCGAAACGCCAGTAATAAAAATACACAAAAACAAAGGTTTTACTTTTCATTTTTTAGCACTAAATAATAAATGTTTTAGCTTTTATTTTTTTGGTAGAATAGTACACAAGGGATCTTAATCTCCTGAGGTGTTGGGCCCAAAAATGTCCAATGGACACTGTAGGTCTACCAAGCATTTATATGGATGAAATAACCTACATTTCTTATTTTTTTTGCGTGTGGACTGGAAACGGAAACTGTGAGGAAAACTATGGGCCTGGGAAATTTTAGGTAATCATATTTGACTGATGAAGGGGGGGGTAGCTTCAATTCCCTTTGTCAAGAGCCCCTTCACAAGCATTCCCGGG
>NW_026471309.1:0-10242 GCF_026875155.1 Cherax quadricarinatus | reverse complement strand
GCCCATGAAATGTGCCTAAAAACTTCATTGCGTAAGAATTTCAATTGTATACTGCTTAGACGGCTTGATATTCTGATGCTACATTAAAAATTGAGCCCTTAAATTTATTTGTTCTCATTCCATCTGCCATGTAACCATTTATCAGAATTCATTTCATATAAGTATCTTTTAAACACAAACCTAAAGCAAAATTAGGAAAATTGGTAATTAAAGATTCATTTTTAAATTTTTTTGATAATTTGGGGCCAAGTAAGTGCCACATTCACACTTCATCACTCCCCTCCTGAAAAAACTGGTCCTAAATGAATCTCTGTATGTATGTACGTACAGTATTGTGAAGGTGCTTAGTTAAAAATGTGATCTGGGAACAGCAGGGGTGTAATACTATCCACTGATAGGTTGATAAGAGTTTTATGTCATTATATTTTCCCCATATAATTCATGTCTCCCAAATATCTATACAGCCTCTGCGTATCTAGATTTTTCTTTTTATTTTTTCTGAATGGATTACCACTAGTGAGCATGTGTAAAGTGTTTGTATCGAGCCAGAACTTCCATTTATATACATAATATATCTAAAATGTCTTAATATTCACAGTTACCTATACAACTTAGACAAACTGTGATCTCGTATAATTCAATCTGAGTAAATTAAATGTTTTTTTTTTTTCATGCACTTGTATTTTTTTTTGGGGTTACCCACTGGAGTAATAAGGTATTATAAATCCAGTTTCCACAATGCATCTTTGCATTACTTTAACTGACGTTACATTATGTAAGGAACTTTTCGTATCATTCCAAAATGCAAATTTACTTGTCTACCTAAAATAAACTTCAGAAAAGTTAAGCATGAGTCCTTAATTATAATTCATTTTAGCTGCATTTTAGCAGATTTCATCTATGTTCAGATTTTTTCCCGAACAAGCCTCAAGCCAAACATTCTCTTCATGAACTGTACTGTAATTGTAATTTTTTTCTTAGATGTGATTCATTTAACTTTCACTGTTTTTGTAATCTTCAAAAAAAACTTTTAAATTTTATTTTATATTTTTTCCATAAATAACTTCCTTTGCAAAGCACCTCGTGTAAAATACTCAAGTTTTAGTTCAAAAACAATTAACTTATAAAACTACCTATACAAATTAGGATTTATTGTAAAAAAGGTTTAGTCAATAAATAATAGAGAAAAGACCAAGAATGTACCTCACCTTTTGTAAGTCATTTGTGTGTAGAAATTAAGAAATACCAAATTTTGTCTTTCATAGTAATTAAGAAAGGTGCAAGGATATTGCAGGAAAAATCCAGTACCAACGAAGTAATGATGAAGTACACTTTTAAATGATGAGATCAGGAAGAGTGAGAGCCAAGTGAGAAAGACAAAAAAGGTTAAGGAATGAGGGGACAACAGGCTTCTGAGCAAGAGAAAAAAAAAATTTCCACTGCTCATATTTGGCTAGTGCTCCAGGGAAGATGGCAACAACAGAAGCGCATCATTTGCTTAAAAATTACGGTTTGATGTCTCTTTTCAGCAAAAGACGATTAGTTACCAAAATGAACGGCTGTTTTTTCAGTACTTGTAACTTTCCATGGACGTTTTTGAAGCTTCCTCAAGTTTTATCATATTCATAAGAACATGCAAAGCTTGTAAGCCTTCTAATAGAGGTGTTGTGATGCTGGTGATGGGAGTTCGATCCCCTTAGATAAAACCTGATTGCCTTAAATTTCCCAAGTGCTGTATGAACTCTATGGAATTAATGCTTCCCATGAGTATACATAAGACCTAAGTCATATAGTACCAAAGGATTGGGAAGGGTGATGTAATGAGGTTTTATTAGGAGGGTAGCTCCAATTCTTTGGACCAAGAACTCTTTAACCCTTAAACTGTCCAAGCAGATCTACGTTCACATGCATAGTGCTCCAAATGTAGATCTACGTTTTTTTTACATATTTTCAAATATAAAAAAAAAAGTAGATCAAAGTTTTTTATACATTTTTAAATGTAAAAAAAAAAAAATCTTTTTTTTACATACTTTCAAATGTTGAAAAAACGTAGATCTATGTTTGGACAGTTTAAGGGTTAAGGGAGGTTTGTAAGTTACAAGAAAGAAAAATTCTAAATAGGCTGAATATGCACTTTATTACTGATTTTATAGCTGACATAGGTTAAAAAATAATGAATAGGTTGTGTTAGGTTAAATTAGGACTCGCAAAATCATAATGACGTGACTTGCTCGCCACAAGTTCAATCCCTGCCTATGGTATGGTAGGTTAAATTAGATTTTGATCAAAAGCATGACAGGTTCTGTATCTTTGATTTTTTCCTTTTTTTTATTGCCTTGATGCACAAAGTGATCCTCACCTGTTTTTAATGATATGGTAATATTTTTTTTTTTTTTTTTTTATTATCACACCGGCCGATTCCCACCAAGGCAGGGTGGCCCGAAAAAGAAAAACTTTCACCATCATTCACTCCATCACTGTCTTGCCAGTAAGGGGTCATCTAGGTTTGATTTCCTAGGAGGAAGGTTAAACTGCAAATTCCTTGGAACAAGAAACCATTATCACATCAAGGAAACCCTTTGAAAGGAATGTGACTGTGCCACATTCACATACTCAAGAGGTATATTAGCCTTCTGTTATCCATTCAGGGTCATTTTAGTTTTTACAGTACTGGAAAAAATGTCATTACAACCATGTAATAATCACTGATATTTGCCAGGGTGACTTCCGTAATCAGTAATCGGGTACAATAAATTTACTGAGTTATGAAATTATATCTCAAAGGGATGAGGTAATATGTTGTCTCAAACCACCTCCATCAGATGGACCTTACATCATTAATTCAAATATTAAGCAGTAATATTATAATGTTAATTTAATTAGCAGTTATGTTCCAGAGGGGTGGAAGAGCCCAGGTTCTCCCCCTCCATTACATACCCCTCAAGGAGCTCACAAAGGTCAGTAGGTGGTATCATGTGTTAGTGAATCATATAAAAAAAAAAAAAGATTTATTAGATTAGGCTATCCCACCCTCCATCATTGCATATTCTTAAAGATGCAGGATACTGTTTGTTTCCATTGTACTTTCTTCAAAATCTTGACCTTACCTTTTTCTACTAATTATTGTTATTATTATTATAATCAAAAAGAAGTGCTAAACCTACAAGGGTCATTCAGCACCACTGGGCTGGGAAGGATACAGGGGTAATGGGTAGGGAGAGGGATGATTGTTAGGTTATGGAGTGCAGTGGATAGTGCAGGGGTAGAGAGTAGCAAGAGATTGAGGTAGAGAGGGCTGTGAGGAGTACTAGAGGCATCATCAAAGTTTGTGCAGTAAATCAGATGCTGTCAAAAAGTTAATGAAAGAGTCTGGGTTAAAGAAGGGTCCATGAGCAAGAAGGGAAGATAAAGGGCATTAGAGCGGTGATGGCATCGGAGGTAAATTCTGCATGCTCTTCGATAGTGGGGGCAGTCCAACAGAATATGGCTAACAGCAACGGGCACTTGACAATTCTCAAGTGGAACAGGATCCTTTCCCCTTTCCTTGGATAAAAAGCCCTCAATGCGGGTTTTGAAGGATATGGCATGCTGTATGCCCCTTATGGGTTTTGCGTTTTTTTTTTTTATCACCCGGGCCCGATTCCCCCAAAAGGCGGGGTGGCCCGAAAAAAGAAAAAACTTTCCCCATCATTCACTCCATCACGTCTTGCCAGAAGGGTGCTTTACACTACAGTTTTTAAACGCAACATTAAACACCCCTCCTTCAGAGGGGCGGGCACTGTATTTCCCCCCACTCCAGGACTCAAGCCCGGGCCGCCTTTCCCCCCTGAATCCTTCATAAATGTTACTTTGCTCACACTCCAAACACTTCAAGTATTAAAAACCATTTGTCTCCATTCACCTATCAAACACGCTCACGCATGCCTGCTGGAAGTCCAAGCCCCTCGCACCAAAACCTCCTTTTACCCCCTCCCTCCAACCCTTTCCCTGGGCCGCCCCCCTACCCCGCTCCTTCACTACAGACTAAATACAACTCTTGAAGTCATTCTGTTTCGCTCCATTCTCTCTACATGTCCGAACCACCTCAACAACCCTTCCTCAGCCCTCTGGACAACAGTTTTGGTAATCCCGCACCTCCTCCTAACTTCCAAACTACGAATTCTCTGCATTATATTCACACCACACATTGCCCTCAGACATGACATCTCCACTGCCTCCAGCCTTCTCCTCGCTGCAACATTCATCACCCACGCTTCACACCCATATAAGAGCGTTGGTAAAACTATACTCTCATACATTGATTATGATTATAGTAATTTGAAGGATATGGTGAAGCACTATTTATTAAATTAAGTCTTTGTCCTCTTAGACTGCAGGGTGATGAATAACTCATTAAGCTTTTCTTTCATCATATTTTCTAGTTTATCTAATTTGTCTTCTAATTTTTTTGTTTCTGTTACATATTCATTTACCTCTGCTACACACTGTTCAGCACTTTCCTTATGAGAATCTTCATGGATCTTGCAATTAAGATGGCTGCCTGAACTGTACTTTGGGGTTTTGATACTTACGGAATTCCCATCTCCAGATCGCTTCTTGTTCACATAAACTTTCTCTTCATGGTTTATTGTAGAGATGTTAATTAAAAGTTTTGCCAGACGGTGTGGAAATAACCAAAAACATTGTAACAGCACTAGTTAGCTTCTCAAATGTAATGGGGTTTATGATGCTTGCTTGGACAGCCTTTCAATTTCACCAAGTCGCTCCAGATTAGATATGTCGTCCACAGCAAGAACAATGAGAAGATTGGCCATAAGGATACACACAAGAAAAAAGGAACACTGTTAGGAAATGTACACGAGGTAAGTAGGTTGAGAGTCTACTAGCTCTGGTAATCCAACTCTCCAATCATCATCATGAATGTCTTTACTAGACTGGTAAAGAAAAATGCTGGAATTCCTTTTTATCATAAAATAAAACCATAAAACTTGCCTGCAAACCCAATCAGTAGGCCAATAAATGCAGCAATGAATTTAATAGCTGACTTAGCAATCCGTGTGAACATGAGGACATTGGATCCAAGGATGGGGAGTCGTCCCCCACAACATCATCAACTCTACCCACCCCAAAAACACAGAAAGTTGCAGCCACTTGTCTCTCCACTGACATTTTCCCGGATGTTGAGTTTGTAAAGTTGGTCTCCAGTTCAAAGGACTTGTTCCTCCTACGAATACAACGTAAGCAGATGCTCCTAATGCAATAACCTTTGTCAGTGTTTCCAGTGTTTTTTGGGACCTTTTTGGGATTGCCAATTATGGTAAAAGCTCAGGCCACAAGATGAAAAGAAAAACATAAATATGTGTTTAAAAACCCAAATGTACCAAGAGCCAAGGTCTTCTCTGACTCCTTCTTGTATACCGAGACAATGTACACTGTATGAAGTAAGAGAAAAATGAAAAAAGCAGACAATTTTACTGTAAAAGAAAAACCCGATTCTGTTCCATTTAATACCAAGGAAAGATTCTACAAGTGGATGTTTTAGGAGAGGTTCTGCTTTCCCTGTTGTTAAGGTCATATATGAGAGAGCTTTGTATGCCTCCTTGCTGTGACAGTATGACCCAGTAGTCGAAGTTACGTGGAAGTTGGGGTCTTGTTGAGGTCATTGGACACTTGAATACGATTGTCAAAAAGTTGTTTTTAGAAGGTCTGTGGCTGACGGAAGGTACTTTAGTAACAGTGAACAGCGAGATGTACCATCTATATCCTTACGTGTCAGGTGGTCTCCATTGTTCAGCAGCAGATCACAGCAATCGATTGAACTACTGCGAACAGCATAGAGGAAGGGTTTAATACCCTCATTAAATTGGCTTGGTGATAAGTTTATTTATACGACCAGTGTTGAGCAGGTGGGTGAGGCTGGTGGAGCAGCCCTTGTAACAAGCACCGTGTACTACCGATTCTCCACTTTGTGTCACCACTAAGGGATCTGCCCCATGGATAATAACAGCTGCACACCCCCTTTGAAAACCGAAAGCAGGCAGCTAAAAAGAGAGGGGATTCTCCTTGATTGTTTGTAGAGTTGACATCTACTCCAGCATCAAACAACATCTGCAGTACTTCTAGGAGTGCATTTTCACAAGAGGCTTCACATTCCTTCACAATGGCTGTGTGCATGACTCCATCACCATTGTTGTTACGCGAGTTGTAGCAGCTCACTAGAAACTTTGTGCTCTAGCAGGAGGGATAGTATTTTTAGTACTATGAGCATGGGCAGCCAGGTGCAAGAGGCAGCACCCATCACTGTCCAGCAAGCTTACATCTGGACTGTAGTTCATCATGATCCTGGTAATGGAAGCATTCCCAAGCCTCACAGCCATCTGCATAGGAGTGTCCCCGACCCGAACTCCTTCTGCAGAAGGTGGAACTGAGCAGTGTGTGTCTGGCGAGGCCCCATTCTGAGAGCTCAACCACACCTTTCAGCCAGCCCTCACAGACAGCCGTTTTACAGTGATGTATTGCCAAGCCCATCTACCATCTCCACCTGCCCTTCAAGTAATTCATTAGTATAAGTTATAAAACAAATGTGATATACAGTTTAACTTTTTATTACAGGGTTCATGATATTGACAGTAATTAACCACATATTTACTGGTGACAAAAGAATATTTTATTATATTTTTGTAAATACATTACGAAAAAGAAAGCAAAATAACACAAAGCAGACTGCTGACAAAGAGTTTTTATTGTGAACCTGAAGTATTATACAGTGATCCTATTTCCGTCAAGAAGGGGGCTCTAATGCTGGTGAAGGACCCAGCCAAAAAAATTGAGCAAAAACTCCCCCTTTTCCCTTTAAAGAAAATTGATTACCTCCCCTTTCCCGATGCGTAAAGAGTTTTTGATTAAGCATGACTAAAAAAAATAAGCCATAATAAAAAAAATATTTTTCTTTTTACCTGATTGAGGTTAAAAATTTTTCACACTCATTTTGTGCTAAAGCCTATTTTCCCACCTGGTTTTTTTTCTCACAGCCAAAAAAAAAAAGCTGTCTAACACTAGGGTTTCCATTTTTCTGCTATGAAACATTTGGATTCTGAACCACAGACCCCCCAAGAAAGTTTTTTTGATGCTGGTGAGGGGTCTTGACTAGGAAATTGGATCGTGCTCCGTTCCCCTTTAATTAAGCCTGAAACCTTCCCTTCCATCCCCCCCCACAGGGGGTGTTAACCTAGGGTTTAGCGCTTCTCCATTATAATAATAATGAATAGAGCCTTGCCCTGCCAAGACTGGAATCAGAACATTTGCCCCGCCTAAGACTGGAATCCAGAACATTTGCCCCGCCAACTGGAATCCAGAAATTTTTTGTTGTACACTGAATGCCTAACCCCCCCGAACCATAAGGGTTACAAAATTTTTGATAATCTAACCCCTGAGTTACATGTCAGTATAAGAATACAATTACTGAGCATTGTGTGGGGAAGGAGCCTGAGAATGGGTAAATTTTGGAGGTGATGGCTGCATGGGGGGGGGAGAGACCTGCACACACCTCCCCTTGTCGCCTCGTGCCCCCCGCAGCAGCTGTCGTACCCCCTCCCATCACAAAACTGAATGGCCTAGGGTAAATAAAAAACCTATACTGCATTATTTAAAATCTTGTTTTAGATACGTTTTAAGTGAATAAAATTTGAGACGTAACGTAATGTGCCTCAAACGTTTAAAAATGATAATTGCTGATTTTTGTTGCTTCAAGGGGAGAAGGTGCCTTGATACTAAAGATGAGCTCTTGAACCAATGAGTTGGAGTCACCCTCCTTTTCCTTGGATCAATCTTGATGATTACCTCCATTTCCCCAAGAGATGTATGACCCCAGATGGCATAGCGCTTCCCCATGAACATAGTAGTAATAATAAAGTTATAATAAATACAACACTGGTAATATGTATTCTGAAATGTTTGATATAATTCGGTGGTGCCTGGTGGCTAAGCTCGCTTCCCCACGGTGAGGGGCTGGGTTCGATTCCCAGCGGGGTAGAAACATTGGGTGTGTTTCTTTACAACGGCCTGTCTATGTTCCCCATCTAAAAGGTTCCTGGTGTTAGGTGAAGGGTTGTGTTTGAGCATTGACCTAATTCCGAATGCTTTTCAAACCCCAACCCCCCCGCTGTATAATCCTTGGGTTGCTTTTTATTATAATAATAAATAGTTTCCCCCCCATAAAATGTTTTATCGCGGGTGTTACATTCATGGTCTTCCAGAAATATATAATTTTGGAACTCAAACAGGTTCCCGCTGGGGAGGGGCCCCTTTTTGGGCTTGGTTTGTTTAAATTTTAAAAAAAAAGCCTAATACCTTCCCTTTTCAGCTGGGCCTGTATACCCTACATTACTCTCCCATATTTATTTTGGGGTTACTAAAGTTTTTGTTTTTTTTTTTTGAAGACTCTGTGGTTGCATCAATAGCCTAAATTCACCTTTTCAACTGTTTCACCCTCAGGAGGTTCCTTTATTTTAGGGGTCTTATTTAAAGTTTTTTTTTTGTTTTTTTGAATTTTCCCGTGGTTAACCCCCACACGCTTTAAATTCCGGGGGTTTACTTCTTGATTTTAAATTAAAAAAATTAATGTTTAAGTTCACCAAAATTGAGTGTGAAGTCTTTCAAGACCCTAGGGGGGGAAAGCTTTTTATAAATTTTTTTAATTTTTTTATTAATATATTTAAATTTTATATTATTTTTATTATTATATATATGTTTAAAAAAATTTTTTTTAAAATAGAAGTTATTTATATAAAAGTGAAATATGTTGTTATAATAAATTTTTTGAAAATTAATTATTATAATAAGGAAAAAAATATATTTTTTTGTTTGATATATATTAAAATTATGTAAAAAAATTAAAATATAATTTGTTTTAATAAAATTTAAATTTTGTTATAAAATTAAGTAAGTTTTAATTTCTTTTGGGGAAAATTTAAATTTTTTATAAATTTTAAATTTAAAGAAAAAATATATTTTAGTATAAAGATTTTGAAAATTAATATTAAATGATTTTTTAATTACATTTTAATATTGTAAATATATATATATATATTTATGAAAATGTAAAAGTAATTAAAAAATATTTAAAATTAAGTTTTATAAAATTTTTTTATATTTAAAATATATATTTTTATTAATTTAATTTAAATTTTTTTAATTTTGCATAAAGGGAATTTAGAAAACTTCCTAACCTATATAACAAAACAATTTATTTAGCCTAAATAAATATTTAAAATTTGTTTACAATAATTTAATCCTAAACAAACAAAGTAATATATTTTTTGTTGGTTTCAAAATTTCTGAAAAATTCTTTAAAAATTTTCGTTGTTAAGGCAAAATGAATTGCCTATTTAACAAGGATCGCAAGTTTTCCTATTCGGCACGACAAAATTTATTTTAAAATTATATTATACCTATATACATATATAAATATTTACTATTTTATATATATTATACATTTATATATATATTATATATAATATATATATAATTAAGTATATATATAGTGTTTTGTGTGCAAATCGACACCCCATCCCAGATTTGGTCCCCACGTAATAATTTGAAAAAGGGCTTCTTTTGATGGCTTCAAACTTCCAACATTAGTGTATTTCAGAAGGTCGGGATTGTTATTGAAGTGTGTAGTGCAAATTTGCAAATTTATTTATAAAATGCGTGTATTTTTTTGTAAATTAACTTTGGCATGCATTTTCTTAACGGCTCTAATCATTAATAGCTGATGTGACTTATGAAAAGAATGATACTTTTTGGGGTTTTGGCTGTGTAGGTTCAAAACTTTCCAAAATTATGCACCAAAACGCATCCAATGGGTGGTAATCATATTATGTTGCAAAAATAGGGGCCAGGGACAAGGCCTCAACATTCAACTAATTGTTGTCGTGGTCTTACCCGGAGTTTACCTGGGGAGAGTTCCGGGGGTTTAACGCCCCGCGGCCCGGTCTGTAACCAGGCCTCCTGGTGGATCAGAGCCTGATCAACCAGGCTGTTACTGCTGGCTGCACGCAAACCAAGTACGAGGCACACCCGGCTGATCAGGAACCCACTTTAGGTGCTTGTCCAGTTTCCAGCTTGAAGACTGCCAGGGGTCTGTTGGTTAATCCCCCTTATGTATGCTGGTTGTTTCTAACACACAAAAAGTACCCACTTTGTTAACTAATTTGGCCAGCGTTTTGAAAAAAAAAGAAGTAT
>NW_026471308.1:0-31255 GCF_026875155.1 Cherax quadricarinatus | reverse complement strand
TGTGGTGTGTGTGTGGTGTGTGTGTGTGTGTGTGTGTGTGTTGTGTGTGTGGGGTGTTTTGTGTGTGGGGTGTTTTGGGTGGGGTGCGCGCGTTTTTTGGTGTGTGTGTGTGTGGTTTTGTGTGTGTGTGGGGGTGGTTAGTGTGTGTGTTAGTGTGTTAGTTAGTGTGTGGGGGTTAAAGTGGGGTGTGTGTGTGTGCGTGTGTTTTGTGTGTGTGTGTGGGTTTTGTTAGTGGGTGTTTTTTAGGGGTTTTGTTTAGGGGTTTTTGGGTTTAGTGTTTTGGGGTTAGTGTGTGTTAGTGGGGTGTGTTTTTTAGTGTGGGTACTCACCTATTTCGGGGTTGGGGGGGTTCGAGTCCGAGCTCCTGGCCCCCCCTCTTCCCCTGACCCGCTACAAGGTCCCTCTCCCTTTGACCCCGTGAGTTTTAATCATACCTCTGTTTTAAAGCTATGAATGGATCCGCCTCCTTTTTTACATCGTTTTCCCAAAACTTTTCCCACTTACTGACTACTCTGTGGCTGAAAAATCCCTTCCCAAAACATCCCTGTAACCCACCCTGTGTCTTAAAGTTTCCCAAACCCAGTTTCCCTTGTTACTGTGTCCAATCTCGGAACATCCTGCCCCTTTGCCCACCTTGTCAATTCCTCTCATTTTTTTTGTAGTCGTTATCAGGGCCCCCCTATCTCCCCCTTTCCCCATGCGTCGGGTTTGATTTCCCTTAACCTCTCCTCGAGGCCCTACCTCTTAGCCTGGGACTAGGCTTGTTGAAAACCTTTGCACTTTCCTAGTTTCTTCACGTGTTTGGGGCTAGGTGGGGGTTTTCCAAACTGGTGCCGCATACTCCCAATATGGGCCTAACGTACACGGTGTAAAAAGGGTCCTGTATGTGTTGGGTGTGTTGGGTTTTGTGTATGTGTGGGGTGTGTGTGGGGTGTGTGTGTTATGTTTTGTGTGTGTATGTGTGGGGTGTGTGTGTGTGTGTGGTGTTGTGAAATTATGTGTGGAAATGTGTGTGTGGGGTTTTTTGGGGGGGGTTTGGGGGTGTGGGGGGGGGTGGGTGTGTTTGTGTGGGTGTGTGTTTTTGTGTGTGTGTGTGTATGTGATTACATGCATATTAGTGAAAGGCAAATGATTGTTTTTTTAACCGCGGGGGGGGGTTGTGTTTTTGGGGGGCGCGGGGGGGGCCCCGGGGGGAAAAGGGGGGTTCTTTTTTATGTATATATGTTGGTGAATCAAAAAGCTGTTTTGGGGGAAAATGCGCAAATGACCTAAAATAAGGGGTTTGTGGGGTAAGTAATTTTGTTTGGGTACAGGTACTTTGTAAAAAAAGTTACTAAAATTATCATACATAGAAAACATATGTGAAAATTACCTAGGATAACCACAAAAAAGTCAGAAAAAGTGACTTATTTCTTTTTGTGCCCTCGTCCCCCCAAACACATAAACAAATAACCAAAAAAAAACAAAAAAAGTTGAACATTTAAATTAAAGTTCTGGTGGAGTTGAACAAACATTTTAACACAAAAACACTCTTTAAACACTTTAATAAAACATTCACAAACAAAAATTAAACTGATGATTAAGTTAAAACAAAATTTAAAGTTTTAATGTAAAAAAATTGTATAATATAAAAAGAACCCCCAAAATTTTTAAACTGAGTGGCCAGACCTTGGGGGGGGGAAAACTGGACGGTAGTTTGGCTGCGCTGGCTGACCTACGGTCAAACCATTTTTCCCCAAACGGGGGTTTAAAATTACCCCCGGGGGGAAATTTTAACCTTTTTTGGGGAAAATGGAGGGGTGCCAGAAAAAAGTTATAAATTCTGAAAAAAAAAAAACAATGCGGTCCCGGTATGAGGATTTTTTTAACTTTGTCTGGGGTCCCCGGGTTTATGAGGTTTATTGTTAACTTTGTCTTAGTATTAAATTTTTGTAAAGTAAACCTATTATAAGTAAGTAATAAATTTAAAACCCCAAAAAACCAATAAACTTCAAAAACTAATTACAGTTTAGAAAAGAAAAATATATAGTTTAAGTGTGGGGAAAAACCCAAAAAAATTGACAAGAAATGCTTCAGGACAAAAGCCCACTCAAAACCCCAGTTTCGCCCTGCCCCAGTACGCGAAACTCACTTTCCTGGTGCCTCTATTTCACACGTCAGTTTATCTGTGGCATCAGCCGGTAGACATAAGCGGGTAGAAAGGTACTGCCCTGTGCATATTTTATTTTAGTATTTACCCCCCTGTTCAGTGAATTTGTAGCTATTATAATTTTTAATATATAATGTATTTTTGTGGTTCTTACGTTTTCAAGGGTTTTTTGCTGGGATTAGCAAGTATGCGAGGCTGTTTTTAACGTTCACGTTTAGCCATAAAATATCAATAATAAAAAACCCATTTTGTGAAAGGGTAACATGCTTTATGGGGAAATTTTTAAATTGGGAAACAACTAAAAAAATTTTGGGGAAACCCCACTGGTCTAGCCCGTTTTGGGTGGTGTAATTACAGGACGCAGTTTTTCTGTGTGTCCCCTCCTGAAAGGGGTCCACCTACCGGGACAGTCTCTACCTAGACCACCCTAAAAAAGGGCCTCTTTCACATCTAGCTAGTTTCATTTGGGGGGGGCTGAGTTTACTTGGGATACATAACCGGGGGAAAGGCTGAAACGGGAAGATATCCTAAGGGAAGTAAAGGGGGGGAAAAGATACCGGGGGGCCCACGGAGGGATTCCGGGAAAACACATGAACCTGGTAAAGGTTGAGGATCCCTTTGGGGGAAGTGAGAAAGGGAAATACTGAAGGGGGCAGATAAACTCCGGGGACCAGGACCTGGGAAAGACGAGAAACTGGTTTTTGAGGCACCCCTTTGGGGAAATTTGAGGAAAGGAGAAACCCGAGGGACACAGTTGGACTTCTGGACAAAATAAAACCTGAGAAAGGCGGGGAAAACCCGGGGGGAAAGGGGGAAAAGGGAAAATATCTGGGGGAAACACAGATGGACCCCGGGACAAAAGGGCCCTGGGAAAGCCCGCCCGTACGGGTTGTTGAGGCAGCCCTTGGGGGGAAGTAAAAAAAGGGAAAAAAACCTGAGGGGGACACAGTTTGACCCCCCCTGGACACATAAACCCGGGGAAAAAGGCGAGGATACCCGGGGGAAGTGGGAAAGGGGAGAATATCTGAATGGGGAAACAGATGGACTCCTGGACACAGGGACCTGGGAAAACGAGGATACGGGTTTGTTGAGGAAAACCTTTGGGGGAATGAGGAAAGGAGAATATCTGGGGGGACACAGAGGGCCCTCCTGGACATAGGGACCGGGGAAAGATGAAGATACTGGTTGTTAGGCAAAACCTTTGGGAAAAAGGGGTGGGGGGGAAAAAAAGGAAAAAGAATATCTAGGGGAAACAGTTTGGACTCCTGGACACAGGGCCCGGGGGAAAACTTAAAAAACACAGTTATGGCCCCCCAAACGGGCAAGGTCGGGTAACTCAGAAATAACCACTAAAGGTTTGACAGTGGTCGCAAATAAAAAATAATGAAAAATTTCATTTCTTTTTAAACTGACATGTGATTATTTCATCTTGGGGGGAAATAAATTTATCTAAAAAAAGGGAACCCGTTTTAAATCCCAAATTTTTTCTGAAAAAAATTGGAGGGTTCTCTCACCCCGACAACTCCAGCTTTTGGGCTCGATTTGGGTTTTGTCAATTTTTAAATTTCTCCGCACTGCCCGTTTGATCTTCAGATGGGTTCCCCTGACTATAAACGGAAACTTTAAACCGTTCCTGCCTACTTTCTGTATTCGACGAAGAACCTACTGTGTAGGCGAAAGGGTTTTCGGAATAAATTGGGCCTTTGCCTATTGTCTTACCTACCAACCTGTGGGTATTGTTTTGGGTTATTGTATTGATTTTTCACCGCAGACAAGTAAGGCTGGGGGGCCAAAAGCTGAAAAACCTCACCAAAAAAAATTTTCTTGTGGTAAAAATATAATTTTGAGCACTTTTCCCTGAGGCCACATCAACCAAATGAATGGTGCGAAATGGGGGACACAGGGCAAAAACTAAGAATACGTTTCGAAAACCTAAATTAAATTTTTCAAATTTTATTCTCTAAAAGGATTACAAGCTGAGTTTAAACAAAATTTGGGTTTTTTGTGTGGTTTAAAATTATTTAAATATGTTCAAGACCCCCTACACCGTGTACGTCAAACCCATATTGGAGTTTTGAAAGCATCATTTTTGGAACCCACCTGGTCAAGCCCGTCGGGAAAATTTAAAGAAAGTGAAAAGGGTTTTTGCAAAAAGCCCTTGCCCCGGAACTAAGCGGTATGCCCCCTTACGAGGAGGGGTTAAAAACAAAATTTCGTCACGACACAAAGGGAGGAGGGACATGATACAAACATATGAAAATTGAAGGAATTGAAAAAGGGGGGTGGGGGAAAACAGCAACAAGGGGTCAATGAGTCCAGGGATGTAAGGAAGTGGTACAGTCACAGGGTAATGTATGGGGCAGAATCCAAACATACTTTAAGACAGGGATTTTTAAAGCGAAGAGGAAAGGCCCCGGAGCTAAGGGGGCCCACCTTTGCAACCACAATTAGGTTGGACAATTGAATACACACACGCACCACACACACACAACCCCACACAAAAACCCCACACACACACACACACACACACACACACACCACACACACACACACACACACACAACCTACCTCTTTAACAAGTACAAAACCCTCCCTGTAAACAGTACACATACACACACTTTTTACAAGCTGGTAAAACCCTAAGGGAAACCAGGCCCTTTAAACGGCTTCTTTACCCCCCGGGGGAGTTTTTACCCCAAATTCGAACTAAGTTAAACCATATGATATGTGGTTAATCTTGCCCTGAAAGTTCACTACTAAAGTGAATATAAAAAATATCTTTAAATTCCCACAATACAAAGGGATACAGCCCGAGGCCCCAACTGACACAGTAACTTAAAAAGGGAAATCGCTTGTTAGCAGAACATTTCCCGTCGAAATTAGGTTTATTTTTTTTCCCAGGGTGCCCCCCCACATCAGTCCCAAAATAAAAACCCCCGGGACCCATTTTATTGATGGGTTGGGAAAATAGACATAGAGTCTTAAGGGAAAAGCGTTCTAAATTTTTTCCCCGCCGGGACCGGGGGTTCGATCTCGGGGCCTTTGTGTGCGAGGATGTTCTCAATCAACCAGTGAAGATTTTCCAATCAAATCAGCGAGTATTTTCACAATCAACCACTGAGCATGTTTTAAAAAAAATCAGACCACTGACATGTTCCCCAAACAGACCAACTGAGTATAACAAAATTTAGATCATTTATGCACACAGTTAAAACCATTATGAAAACGACCATTTTAGTATGTAAACATTCAGGGCCCTTAAATTTAAACGGACCATGTGAAAAATGTAAAAAATTTAACCAGTTTTGTACACGGACCAAAGTGAGTATGTCAAAATTCAGAAACCCTGTATTACACGGACCAAAGTGAGTATGGGCCCAAAATTTAGACCATGTAAAGTAAAACGGACCAAAGTGATAAAGTCCAAAATACAGACCATGTTGGGACACGGGCCATTGGGGTAGTCAAAATTCAGACCAAAGTTTGTCACGGGCCATGTAAGCCTGCAAGACTTTACCTTGGGAAAATGTCGCTATTTTTTGCATTTTGCAAAATTGGGTTAATGTCAGTTGTTACCTCCCCAGAACAACGTGTAACCAAAATTTCCCCACCCCTAGTAGCACCCCTGACGCAAACCCCCAGTAGCACACTGATGCAACCCCCTTTTAAACACACGACGCACCACTAGTAACACAAATGACGCACCACAGTAGCACACCGCCCTTTTCCTTGCAAAATGTCCCCTATTATTGCATTTAGCCCAAAATTGTGGTTAATGCAGTTGTTACCCTTCCCCCGAACAAAAGTGTAAAACCCAAATTTCGCAAACCCCTAAAGCAAAACTGACGCAAACCCCAATAGGGACACTGAGCACCACCCGGGGAAAAACACATGACGCACCACTAGTAGCACACTTGGAACCACCACTATAGCACACGACGCACCCCAGTACACCTGCCGCAAACCCCTGTAAAACACTGAAAGCCCCACGGTAGCACACTGACGCACCACTAGTAGCCCCCACTGGGCGCACCCCAGTAGCACACTGACGCAAACCCCTAGTAGCACATTTAAAGCACCCCCAGTACACACTGATGCACCACTTAGCCCCTGACGCCCACCCGGTAGCACACCCGACGCACCACGGTAGCAAAACTGAAAGCACCAAATAAATACAAAACTGACGCACCACTATAACCCCACTGACCAACCACTAGGCACACTGACCACCACTAGTACACACGGACGCACCCCTAGTAAACACCCCTGACGCCCCCACTAGTAGGGACACTGACGCCCCCTAGTAGCACACTGCCCCGCCAAATAGTACACACTGACGCACCCTGGTAAACACACGACGCAACCCCTGGTAGCCCACTGAAAGCACCACTGGAGCACACGACCACCACTAGAGCACACTGACGCACCACCCAGTAGCACACTGACGGCACCACTACAACCCAAAGAAACTCCACCGACAACCCTCCCAAACCCCTGCCACAATCGTCAAAGAAAACCCAAACCAAAAAATTCCCGCTATTTTATTCAACAGTAAATTTTCAGTGATATACATTTTTTCCCCTTTGCGTCGTATCTCCCCCCACCCCCTCACTTCCCGTCACACAACCTCCAAAGGGTCACGGGGAAAACAGTCTAAAATTTTTTCAAAATTTCTATTTCCCCCCCCCCAAAAAAAAAAAAAAAACAAAATCTGAATTGAGAAAATAAAAGGGGCGCAAGCGCCCCCAACAAAAGACGTCAAACATATTAAAAAGTACATAACGTCGGAATTTTGATTTTTGTATTAAAAAATAAAAATTTCTGGGTATTTTTCGATACGACGGGTTTTTTCGTATTTTCGACGAGTAATATTTGGGGGAGACGTAATAAAATTTTCGGGAAAAAAGTCTATTTAAAACTGAAAAGAAAGCACCCGCAAAATTTACAACTGTTTCACTAACCTTCACCTAGTAACAGTTTACCCCGGCCCGAGGAAAATTTTAAGGCCCGATCGGAAAAAGTTTTCTTGATGGAAATTAAGGAAAAAGTGAGGGGGGACAAAGGTTTTAAGGTTTCAATTAACTAAAAATTTAAAAAAAAAAAAAAAAAGGGAAAAAAAAAAACGGGGTTTTCCCGTATTATTTCATATCTTTTTTTTGGGGGGGGGGTGGAATTTAATTAAAAATTTTCCAAAAAATAATAAATAAAAAAAAAAAGCAATTTTCAATTTACAAGCTCAAAGTGACAGCCCAAAATTTTTTTTCAAAAAGAAAGATACTTTCAGCCTGTAAGTCCCAAAAATCGTGGTGAAAGCCTTTAAGTTTTAAACTTATGTTGGGGGGAAACCCTTTTTTTTGTCTAAAATTTTGTGGTTTAAAACCCCCCCAAGTCTAAACTTAGTGGTGAAAGCAATAAGTCCCAAAATTAGTGTCTTCCTTTTGAAGGAATTTCATCAGTATATTATTTTGTAACCGATTTCGACGAGACATTCTTTAAATTTTTGAAAAAAAAAAACAGGTTTTTACTATTTTTTTTAAAAAAATCTCAAAAATTGGGACTTGTGGGAGCCCAACTTCAGCACGAACTTCGCTTTCCCGGAAAACCCCAAAAAGCCAAAATTTTTTAAACCAGATCGAAGAGGCTTCTCGAGCTAACCCACGGAATTTATTCCTATTTTTTTTTTTTTTAGGAAATTAATGCCCTGACAAATTTGCCCTATCACAAACTAAAAATTAATGGATGCTGTTCGGCCGTAAGATGCCCCCGTAAGAAGCCCACCTCCCCCAAAAAAGGGAAAATCAAATATTTTTTTTGCGTGATTCAACGGGAATCAAATTTCACCAATTTTTTTACAGACTTCACAGTTGATCCCACACACCCGAAATTTCCCCTCTTCTCCCCTTTGCCGATTCGGGGGCATCTTTCATTTTTTCCCTTTAACCCTTTAAAAACTAACCACTGAGGGTTTTTTCGAAAAAAATCGGAGCCATTCCAGGTTTTCTGAGAAAGGGTCTTTTAAGGGCCCCCGCCAATTGGGTTTTCAAATTTTGCCCTAGTTTTAAAACACATCATATTGAAATTTGACATTTTTTTTTAGAAAAAGTAAAAAAGGGAAACCCTTTGGGGGGACGAAAAAAAAGGAAAAAAAATTTTGACAGTCCCAAAAGGGTTTTTCCCAAAGGTGGGGGTACCTAATTAAGAAAATTTGCGTAAGTAAAAAACTTTTTTTTACTTGGGTTTTTAGTGAGAGCTTTGGAAATACTGATAAACCTCTCCCCTTTAGTTCAGCGTTGTCTAATTAAAGGGATTTTTTGCTTTACCTAGATAAAGACTGGTTTAAAAACTGCGAAATGTTTGGGGCCAAAAAAATCATTATTATGTTAAGACAGCGGTGTTTGGGGGTGTCCCAAAAAAAGTACCTGGGTAACAGCAATTTTAAATTTTCGACGCGTCGCAATTTTGGGAAGACAGAAAAAACAGAGGAATCTTAATTTTATAGAAAATTTCCCCCTCAAAAATTGGGTTAATCAAGTACAAAAAGCCAAAAGTTTTTTTTTTAATAGTAAAATCCAGGTTGTTTTTGTCCCAAAGTTGAGTGGGTGATGTCCTGGAAGTCAAGTTTTTGAGTGGGTGAATTTCCGGGGGGGGAAGGGTTGAGTGGGTGAAGTCCCCGGAAGTCAAGTGTTGAGTGGGGGGAAAAGGGCCTAGAAGTCAAGTGTTGGGGTGAGGTCCTAGAAAATCAAGTGTTGAGTGGAGAAGTCCCAGAAGTCAAATGTTTTTAGGTTTGGGTAAAGTCCAGAAGTCAAATGTTGAGTGGGGGAAGTCCTAGATTCAAGTGTTGAGGGGTAAAACCTAAAGTAAAGTGTAGGTGGGTGAGGCCCTAGAAGTAAAGGTTGAGTGGGAAAGTCCTAGAACAAGTGAGAGGGGGTGAGGTCCTAAAAGTCAAGTTTTTGGTGGGTAAAGTCCTAGAAGTCAAGTGTTGAGTGGGTGAGGTCCTAGAAGTCAAGTGTTGAGTGGGTGGGGTCCTAAAAAAGTCAATTTGAGTGGGTGGGGCCCTAGAAGCATCCGGGGTACACAAAAGATTTCCCGGCCCAAAGGGAGGACTGTCACTTTTGGCTCTATGTAAAATAAACATGCCACTTTTTTTATTAAATGTTTTAAATGAGTTTTAAAACGGGAGAAAATCAAGGCACTTTTCCTAATCTGTCTAGTAACACCCCCTCCATAAATGGGAGTGGGTGTCGGGGGGCGGAAAAATTCTTAAACTGGGGGATCCTAAAATCATACATAGTTTTGCGTCGACGGGGAAACACTAACAGTTTCCTAAATGTAATCTGACACAACTCCCAAATCTGTAAACTCCGTGTATTTAGGTTCCAAACTTAGGGGGGGTAGTCCTTATAAAAAGTCCCTGATGGTTTGATGGTGACTTGCCACGTCTTCAGTGGATTTTCACATGATGAATGAAACTAAAATGGCAACGATCCCCGAAAAAGATTACTACTTTTATATGTCCTAAGGGAAGGGGAGACCCTTTTTTTACTTTTTTGCCTTTTCCCCGATTATATTAAAATTCTTGCAGCGAGGAATTTTAAAACCTAGAAGGTTTTTTACTATGTAGTCTAGATTTATTTTAAAAAGTTTATTTTTACTGCGATTTTGGCCCCCCGCAAGATGTCAGACGTAAAGAGTGAGATCATCATTTTTGGATTCCTGTACACAGTCCGTATTAATTGTTTTTCTGCTTTGTGAGGAAAAACATCACAAAGGATAGGAATCATCACCTTCTTCCTCTAAAAAACCTAATAGTGGTTTCAGTCCAGTGAAAACTGGTCCAGGTTTCATAAGAAAATTGTCTGGAAAAATGACGGGAAGTCGCCCCCTTTTTAAAAAAAGTATACCAATCCTCGTCTTGTTCCCAGACGAGTAATAATCCAAGAATACTTCTTCAAATATATCTCCTAAATTCTGGAATAAAGCGGAAAATATCCCATTTAACGTAGGCCCCCCCCTGTGACCTTTTTGGGAATTTTTTCCTACTCCCGCAGCTGGGCCTGGGCCTGGATTTTTGTTGTGATTGAGCAGTCAACCAAAATTTTGCTGTGAAGAAGGTATATAATACCGACAAAATAAAAAATTAAGACACAGTGAAACACTGGTTCTTTTTTGTAGACGTTTCGCCATCCGGGGCCATCCTACGTCTTAATTTAGCCCTTGAATTTGTTTTATAAAGCCACTGGATGGCGAAACGTTACAATAAAGATACCCAGATGTTGCACGTGGTCTTAATTTTTATTTGTCGGAATTATATACCATTTTTGGCACAACTTGTCAACACGCAAATCAGGGGAATTTTGATTTAAGGAATGTACATAACCTCACTGCTACGACAATACTATACAACTAACCCTCTCTTTGGGAAGGACCATTCCCTGGGGAATCCCGCCTACCTTTTATATCCCTCGCGCTACACCCGACGTTTTCTATATAACGCCCGGGCCCCTTTTTTTGCTTCAGAATTCCCCCACTATGGGGCTTTCGCACCACTCCAGGTTGGGAAGATTACTCATCTTCTGTATATAGTCCTACTGTCTTCAAGTTAAGTCCTAGAATTTGTATTGATAAAGCCCCTGGATGGCGAAACGTCTACAATAAAGATACCCAGATGTTGCACATGTGTCAGAATGTTGCTCTTGGAGGCACTCTGGTGCACAAATCCATCACAGCCTGGGTTTATGTGGCCATTGGAGGTACTGATCTGGTGTCCTCTTGAAGAGTTTTACACCGGTTCCTGATATCTACCGGCAGTGTGTTGAATCGTCTAAGCTCACAGATTTATACAGATTCTGTATGGCCCTGGCTTTTTTTTTTTTTTTCTGAGCTTTTTTTACATTTCCATATCCTTCGCTTCAGTACGTTGTTATGATCGTGTATAAGCTTGAGATTAAGCCATCTGATTCTCCAATTTTATTTTCATGAAAATACCTTCCCAAACCCCCAGAGAAGACAATTAAAATTTTTTAGGCTGAGGGACGACCCCCTCAAAACTAGTCTTTGTGGATATGGGCTAAATTCATCGTCTTTACATCCTATTGCCTTCTCTGTATTCGACTGAAGAACTTCTGTGTAGTGAAACATTTTGGAATCAAGAATTTAAAATTGCAACGTGTCTTATCAATGTTGGATTTTTTTATCCCTTATATACTGCACAGAGGACCCTGTGTGAAAACATTACTACCTTTCTAAAAAGATAAAGTTGGGTGGTATCCCTTAAGCTATTTTTTCATAAGGGCAAAAATTTTAAATATCTGCACCGCAGACCCTGATAAACACGCGTAGTAAGTAACCCAAAATTCACAACCCAACACAACCTCAAATTTATACAGGTAGTACTCACTGGTGTACCGGTGGAAGTCCTTCCATTATTAGTCACGGGTTTTCCTTTCCAAACCTTCGTCATTGGGGGATTTTTTATCCAAATTGAATATATTTAAAAAAACACAACAGGAAGAGGACATAGCGACGACCTGAAGAGGCGGGCCAGGAGCTGTGACTCACCCCCTCAACCACAACTAGGTGAGTACAACATGATTTTCGGAACGTTCAGTGTTGCAGACAAGGCACGAAAGAAGATAGTTTCCTGTTGAAATGGTTCAAATGATTTAGGACGTAAAGTCATTATTGTTTTAAAAAGTTGGAGAAAAGCGTCTCTCACCTGATCCCTCCCGCGAGAAAGTTCTTTAATAATGCCAAAGTTTGTGAGCGATGATCATGCCTATCTTCCTCACCCCCCCCAGACATTTCTCTCCCCTCTCTCTTTTCTCTCTCTCTCTCTCCATATAATATATTATATATATATATAATATATATATAATATATATATATATATATATATATATATATATATATATATATAAAATATGTATGTATGTATGTATACACAAACATTGTCTCTACGTCCACGGCAGGACTTCTCCCAACAATGAAAATCCGCCAGCAATTCGCCTTAGTTCGACATTTCTTGTCCCACATGCTTCATGGCGTACTGAAATATATTGTATCCTTATTCATTTTGCGATAAATGGTTATATCCATAAATCACAGTTCATCACAACATAGTATGGGAGATATACCTGGCTAGAGGTATATTAGCCAGGTGTATCTCTGCTACATCTTACCCAGAGATATACTGGCCAGGTTGTAGCAGCGACCTCCAAACTTCATTTAGTCAGGTGATCGCGTCTCTAGCTCTTGTTTTCATCCCAGAAACTTTCAATTATTTTTTTTTTTGTGTGTGTGTACATTCATGACCTTGTACATGTTTTACAATCACAAAACACGAGTAACAAAAGAAATATTAAAATTTTTTACATTTTTCGTGGAGGTGAACAGTTAGGTTAAGAATTGGTTAAGAATTGGCAAGAAAGAATCAATGAGAAGTCCCCAGACATCATAGCAGTTATAGAAACAAAACTCACGGAGACAATAACAGATGCAATCTTCCCACCAGGATACCAGATCATGAGGAAAGATAGAAGGGGCAGGGGGGGAGGAGGGGTTGCTCTGCTCGTAAAAAAAGATGGAAATTCGAGAAAATGGAAGGAATAGATGAGACGGGAGAAAGAGACTACATAGCAGGTACACTTCAGTCTGGGGAACACAAAGTGGTCATTGCAGTGATGTATAATCCACCACAGAACTGCAGGAGGCCAAGAGAGGGAATATGAAGAGAGAAAACAGAGCAATGGTGGACATACTTGCTGAGGTGGCAAGAAGAGCTCACTCCAGCAGAGCAAGTTCCTGGTTATGGGGGATTTCAACCACAGGGAGATTGACTGGGAAAACCTGGAGCCACATGGGGGTCCCGAAACATGGAGAGCCAGGATGTTGGACGTGGTGCTGGAAAACCTCTGGTGGCCTGGTGGTTAACTCTCTCGCTTCACACGGTGAGGGCCTGGGTTCGATTCCCAGCCAGAGTAGAAACATTGGACGTGTTTCTTTCCACCTGTTGTCTATGTTCCCCATCAGTAAAATGGGTACCTGGGTGTTAGTCGACTGGTGTGTGGTCGCATCCTGGGACACTGACCTAAGGAGGCCTGGTCACAGACCGGGCCGCGGGGGCGTTGACCCCCGGAACTCTCTCCAGATAAACTCCAGATAATACAACGTTCACACATACGCTTATTGTGCTACATAATTAAAAAAAAATATGTATATATATATTATTATAGATACTGTCACATAAGTAGGATTAAAACTTTCATTGAATAACGATATCTGGGTGTCTTGGTGGACTCTCATAGCTGTTTTGGTGGACGCTCATAGCTGTCCTCGAGGGTGTAATTACAGGACACAGATTTCTCTGTCTCCTATAATTCCTCCACCTGGAAAGTCTCGACCGTAGTTGGAAAAGACATAATTCCAATGCAGCAAGGTCGTCTAGGACCTCCGAGAAGTGGGGAAGGCAAGACATCCAATAAACAGACGGACGACTTCCTGGACACAAGATTTTAGGGAGGGATTAATGTAGGAAATTAGAGGTGAGGATACTGAAAGAGACGAGACTCACCTTTGTTAATTGATGGAGACAGACAAACACACACACACACACATAGAGATAGGGGGGACATGATAACGCCATACAAAATACTGAGAGGAATTGACAAAGTGGACAAAGACAGGGTGTTCCAGAGATGGGACACAGCAACAAGGGGACACAGTTGGAAGTTGAAGACACAGATGAATCACAGGGATTTTAGGAAGTACTTCTTCAGCCACAGAGTAGTTAGGAAGTGGAATAGTTTGGGAAGCGATGTAGTGGAGGCAGGATCCATACATAGCTTTAAGCAGAGGTATGATAAAGCTCACAGTTCAGGGAGAGTGACCTAGTAGCGACCAGTGAAGAGGGGGGGCCCCAGGACTCGGACTCGACCCTACAACCTCAACTAGGTGAGTACAACTGGGTGAATACACACACACTGCGGGAGGGTACACATGTAGATGGTACACATTATCCAAAGTTAAAAAAAAGTGTCAGGATAGGGGGTTTAGACTAAGGCTGCTGCGTTGATAAGTAAATAACAATACGGAAAAGTTTTTACTGAAAAGTGGATAAAACATAATTCCTGGTAAACAATTTGAATTTCTGTCTACAAAAATCCTGTAATTATAATCTGTAAAGTAATTATACAAGAAACTGTTGAATAAAGAAATGGATGGAGAGATAACATTTACCAAGAAACCTTTGCTAGTGTTATCAGAAATACAAAGATAACGGGTTATATGTAGTTATACCAGAGATTATAATTGTTACATTTGTTCATAATAAAAACTAGGTGCAACGATCACAATTTTCACAATATTATACAACTTAGTAAAATTAGAAGAGCAAATATCACGTTTTTATATATATGTAATATAAAGAATACAAAGAAAACGCTGTTATTACAGCAATATCAGAACTAAATGTTATGTTTAACATAATAACACCGGTGATACGAAGATCACAGTTTTTAACACAATAACACCAGAAACTGATACAAGATAAGGCAGTTACAAATTGGAAATATAGAAAATTACGTTTTTAATAAACGAAAATGCAGAAAAACTCATAATAAGAACAGAGAAAACATGAAATTGAAATAGACAAATACGAAGAACACAGGTGGCCTCCCATGGAGGCCCTAGGTTGAGGAGTTCGTCTCTTCTGACTGGACCATGCTCCCAGCCTACCCAGGTGGGTGTATTTACTGGGCGCAGATTTTCGTGTGCCCTCCCCTGTAATTACATCTGCTCGGTATATACTGATATTTAAACACTTGTGTTCTAATATCATATGTGGTCAGGGCTCCATGGGGTTGCTGCATTTGTCAAGTTAAGTTCCTCTCTGAGGAAATGCTGTGTTTGGGGTTCACAGCTCTCAACGTCCCCCTCAAATGCTGGAGATTAATTCCATTTTTCCCTTTTATTATATGATAATATTTTGCTAAATAACTGTGAGTGTGGATCACATTTACACACATTGTCTAGAAGTGCAACAACTGACTGATAGAACCGTTGTTCTGAACAACGTATTGTGAGCTGTATTCTGCATTGCCTTTTATCATACTAATACTGAGACCTGATGTTTTGTAGTTAATTATTCAACATTCACTTTTCTGAATCACTTAAGAACACTTAATTAACTACAAGTCCAGTTAGAAATAACGGATTTTCATAACTGCAACATATTTCTCTCAATGTTTATTATAGGCTGTTATTTACACATACTTATTTTCTCCACTTACATGTGTGAGCGAACATTCAGCTTCTTGAATGTCGTCAAGATTCGAAATAGATTTAGTGATTTAGTATATTGAAGACTATACCATCCTTTAGTTTTCTTCAGTGTTTCTTCAAGTGTGTTTACCTTACCTTATACGTTACTCCGGCATGAGAGATTAGTTTTTCATAATTTTCGTCAGTGGAGTAATGTGTCGAAGACTTTCTTACAGTCTAGGAATAAGCAATTTGCTAAACTTTCTCTGGTCTGGTCTGCTTTCCCGTATGATGTAAGTCTATTGGAATTGTGTGGCACGATTTCCAAACACCTGTTGATGTATTGTACTGAAGTCTATGTTTGCTAAATGTTTGTTTTTTTCCTCATTAATCTCATGTGGTATGTTTTTTTTAGGTTACTAATCAATAATGTTAGTAAAATTAAACAAAAAAATGTGAAAATATTGCAGAATTTCAGTACTTTTCTCTTAGCATAAAATATTAAGAGTTCATTATTATTATAATCAAGGGGGAAGCGCTAAACCCATAGGATTATACAGCGCCCGGGGGGGGGATGTGGAAGGCATTCAGGCTTAATTCAGGGAACTGGAGCACAGATCCAATTCCCTAAATCAAGAGCCCCTCACCAACATCAAGGAACCTTCCATGAGGGGATTAAGAGTTCAGTCATTTTATTTTCAGTTAAATGTAGGTCAGAGTAAACTTTATTAAAAACGATGATTTTTCACAGAATTTGTATATTGGGATTATATTATCTGTCTTCCAGGTGTGTGGCAAAAATTCTTGTTATTACTGTTTTGTTGCTTTTTAAAAGTCATTCATTTAATTTCTGTATCCTCACCATTCCTTCAGCGTCCAGCACTGTACTTCCTAGCTCCAGGACTCAAGCCTGGCTAACTGGTTTTTCCCGAATCTCTTCATAAATGACAACTTGTTCACACTCCAACAGCACGTCAAATCATAAATAAACCACTTGCTTCCCCTCACTCATATCTAACACGCTCACAAAAGCCTGTTTATAAACCAAGCACCTAGCACTCAAAATCTCCCTTACCCCCTCCCTCCAATTCTTCCGGGGTTTGGGGGGAAATATATATCTATGTATAATATATACTAAGAGGAATGCCAAGACTCAGTTGATCCCGAGGTTCGTCATCTTCAGATTTCAAGTCCAGCACTCTACTACAGTACTGCAGAGTGTGTTTACTAGTTCCCTTTAAAAACGAAATGGGTTTCACCGGGCTGGAACATGAGGAGTGATGATCCGAAGGATTAAATCTCGGCATTCATTGAAATGTTACATTCCTTTATTACGAGTGTTAAAAGAGTCATTAAAACAAGTTCCCCCAGACGGAACAAGAGCTGGGTTGCATTATAAACTATGTACAAGTGGGGGAAAAGGGGAACTCTCCTAATTCGCAGCAGTAACCGGCGCTAACCTCTAGTAAAATCATTTTCTTTTGGGCACTGTTATCACGCTGGGTTGTAGATCAGATAACAAATGAGATAAGGCATTTCGAAAAATATCGGGGCACTGTCAGAGCAACTGTGGTGTCCCGAAGGAAAAGCGAAGCAAAAAAACAGTTACGGTGACTGGTAGTTTTAAAAGTGAAGCAGTGAGTAAGCGGTTCTGGTGAGACCGCGTGGAAAATCGAAGAAAGAAACGGAAATATTATGAAGAAGATGTCACGAAAAGTTGGATGTCAAGACAAAACAAGTGGGGTATAAAAGTTAAGACACGTGTTTTAACATCTGGATATCTTTTTGTAGCGTTTCACCATCCAGTGGCTTTATCAATACAGATTTTAGGACATAATTAGAAGACAGTAGAACTATATACAAAAGATAAGGCAATCAGTCCCTCAGCCTTGGAGTTAGTGTTCACAGCATCGTGGTGGAGGAGAATCTGGAGCAAAGGTAAGAAGACTGGCGGTTATATAGGCGGCTGTGGATAAGGACGTGTAGCAGACGAGGGCATAGTCAGTGGTAGGTGGGATTTACAGTATTGCGTTTTGCTTCTGGGAGACAACCACTGTGGAGCTGGCTGAAAATTATTTTTTTTGTCTATGCATCTGTCCTGTGGGATGCTGAATCATTTTACTCTGAAAGAGTTGACAAATAAACTAGCCTGTCGGCTAGTTTAAATTTTGTACTCCATGCCTGTTTTAAAGAACGGTTTGGACAAAAATGAAAATTCCTGAGGTTATGACGGGTGTTTTGTAAGATCTCATTAAGGTATTAGCTCTTTCATATAATACGATCTCATAGCTAAATATTTACCCTTGGCAATACGTAGAAACTCTAAACGAGTTTACGATTACAATAATAAACATTGGTCACTTACAAGATTATTTCCCCACAAATAACAGCTCATTCACGTAGCCGATGCGAAGTATAGCTATAATCTCAAGATTTTAGACACTTTATCTTTAAAAAGTAAGGGATTTGTCATTTCCCGCAGGATTTGTTTAAATGTGTCTCAATGGTTGGGCGTTCAATGTATAGCATTGATTTTGTCCACATACACTGCAATTCATACGACTAACATTTCCAAACAAACTGGACTGCCAAAAATACTTATAACCGAACTTTAGTTTAGACTGCTAAGTTTATGACTTTTATCCACAGACATATTTTTTCTTGATACATTCTATTATGAAAGCAGTGGATCGACTACTTCCATCTGCAGTCTTCTGCTTCCTTCTAGTTCCTCTTCTAGTTTTTTTTATAACAATGTTTTTTATCTTCTGTTTTGGGAACCTCCAGAGTAGGCCTCTTCAGTCGAATACGGAGGAGGCAGCGGAAGCAGTGTAGTTATAGAGACGATGTAATCAGTCCATCACCCTCGAAGAATAATTTGAGGTGGTCAGTCTCTCAGCGTGGAGGAGAGTTCTTGCTTCAAGTCTGGAACAATTTTGAAGCTGAAGCTTCAGAATGGAGACTTATATACTGCCGTAGGTGAGGCGTGGAAAAAATGTGAAGACTGTGCCATCACCCTCGAAAACTACGTTTTCGAGGGTGATGGACTGATTTCATCGTTGATAATGAGTCACTTATGCAACATTTGGGTATCTCTGCTTTGGAAACGTTTCTCCAGCCAGTGGCTTCTTCGGTCCTGTGCAGAGAACGATGGATGAGGAGGAGCTTGAGGCAATACGTCTTCCAGACTGGAGTCGACTCATCTTCATGTTCCGTAAATAAAGATACCTAACTGCTACACATGTGTTTTACATATTTGTTTGTCGGTATTATATACCATTGTATAGTCCCCGTTAATTTTAACGTCACTGCTGATGAAACATCTTGGTAAGGCTCCACCGTGGGTGAAACGTCGTAATAAAGCCTTGGTGAACTCCTCTCCCAGTCACTGTATTAAGGTGTGAGCTGCGGCTGAACGTAAAATAAATCCCCTATGATTTCGTATTCACTGCTTGTAGAGGGATGTTCTGCCTCTGCCTTAATTGTTGTTTATTGTGCAAGTATGAGATGAGAGGCACTCGCGCAGTGACAACGTCTGCACCATCACTGGGGCGGCTAACACGCCGCTGACAGTGACCGTCCTGACGGCAGTGACGCAACTGTCGCGGGTCACACACACACACACACACACACACACACACACACACACACACACACACACTGCCGCTGTCAAAACCTGCATACGAGAGAACATAACATCTCAGTTGTTGTGATGTATCACCAGAGAGGAGAAAACTAAAGTCGTTGATAAGTAAATCCCATTGGCGACGCTACGAATATTTACTGACGAATACAAAGATGAATCAGAATCCTGGAGACATCAGCGTTTGTGCAAAATGATCAGTCTTTTTAGGCTAAGAGACTGATCAGTTTGCACCTAGGGTGAAGGACTGATTACTTCAGATTACCTCTCCACTTCGTCTACTTCGTCTTCCATCAAAGCTGATGCCTCCAGCATTCTGATTCATCTGTGCATTCGACTGATGAAGCCTGCAGCGCAGGCGAAACGTTTCGTCAATAAAGATTCCTGGATTTGCAACTCTGTCTTTACTCATCAACTTATCGGCATCGTATACCATCTATAATATAATATTACAGTCATTGTCAGACAATCAATTTTCCATCCAAAGTTTCACTAATAAATCTGGTTTGATTGGTTTTCAATTTTTAACGCTGGTGAATTATAATTAAAATGAGGTTCATGTGCAGCTACTGAGCAAAGTTTTTTTATCGCTACAAAAAAGCAATCTCCGATTTTAGTTTTCCTCAATAAAGATACACCCAAAACTGCACATGTGTCTAATTTATCTACCATATTGTGTTTTACTACTACAACTTATATATATATTTTTATATTATATATATATATATATATATATATTATAATATATATATATATATATATATATATATATATTATATATACTACTCTACTACTACTACTACTACTACTACTACAACCACTAGTATTGCACCTCACTCTGAGCCTATATATACCCTCTGTGTCCATATACTGTTTGTACCGGCTTGACAAAGCTCCTGGAGAGCGAAACGCTGCCACAATAAAATGCCACATTAGTTGCACTTGTGTCCTTTTACTTTACATTTTGTCGGTAATTCTACCAACATTATTACTTATATACTGTTGGCAGATGAGGTGGAGCAGTGGTAGGCGGAGTCACTAGTGGACAACACCACTAGTGGAAGGTTGTGATATACAGATTTACCTCACAAATATCTGCCTCACTTTCCACACTTTACTTCAAAGTGGAAAGCCACAGCCCAATACTTTCTAGAATAAGCAATACCATCATATGATGTATCTGTACCACGATGTTTGCCATCCATTACTGTATAATTACACAATTTACATACATGACATAATTCTGAAACTTGTAATTATTTACATATAATTGGGAAAGATCAGTTAATCAGTCTTTCATGTCTAATGTGAAACTTACGACACTTACTTCTATCTACAACATTACATACTACTGATCTATCTCACAACTTTCTTTAACACATTCAGTGATTCAAAACTGACGAACAGTTTCACTTCCACATATTTCACCAACTACAAGTCACCCACATAATTTGACTAAGAGTAACATATATGATGTATGATGAACATACTGCACCAAGATCATGTTTTGCAAAAATCTTACTGACAAGTCTGAAACACTATACCATGAACTTGGTACACACTTGAAAACATTCATCACAGTCTATGTCTGAACCTATTCTTATAAACATGATATAATTGTAAGCAGCTTTACTAATTCAGATCTTTTTTACCTTTAAATTCAACATAACGAACAACTTTCCGATTATTCTATCTACACATTTACATCTCACATCTTCAATCGACACTTTACATCATTCGTGTTATGAACAATTTAGTACATACTAGTTGATCATATGTCAACAACTACAAGGTGACTACAGTGACATTACTAGACAACATTATACGATTTCAACCACGATGACAATAATTGAACACAACCACACTCGATGAGAATTTAGAGAAAAATTATTATCAATGAATATCTGACAGACCTTGTCCCTATGTTATTTCAACATGTAAATTCAATGATGTAGAACCCTTACGTACAACAGTGACAATTTTGAGAACCCATCAATTACTTGATATAAGACAAGATCTCTTACTACTCAGACTAATTCAAGACCTGTTTATTAATTAGAACATTAACAACTGATATAAACTTCCTGAACATTCACATATAACTGTCTAATGTCGATCAGCACTTATACAACACGTACTGATCATAATGTCATGGTATAGAACACTTTAATGACGTTCAGTAATAATGTTGAAGAGAATGAGAAATCATGAGAAGAGAGAGATTGAGAGAGGATGATATTGAGATATAATTCGTTAATCAATTATAATAATGCTGGTCACAGACTCATACTTCATCTTTCCTGTATATTCTACACAACCTATAACAAGCTTTGAATGCATAATTTGACTTAACCTAATCACTTCATGATCATAAATTAGAACACACTTTACCTTTCACTTCAGATATAATTCCTACAACCACTTTACATCCACTTCAGTGTCATAATCTGACACAACACTTTACCATCACTTATGATATAATTGGACACACACTTTACCATACACTTCACTGATCATAATTCCTGAACACACTTTACCATCACTTAGTCATAATTCTGACACACACTTACCATCACTTACTGATCATAATGTCGACCACACTTTACCATCACTTATGATCATAATTCGACCACGACTTTACCATCACTTTACTGACATAATTCTGACACACACTTTACCATCACTTCATGATCATAATCTGACAACACTTTACATCACTTTATGACATATTCTGACACACACTTTACCTCACTTACTGATCATAATTCTGACACACACTTTACCATCACTTTACTGCATAATTCTGGACAACACTTTACCATCACTTCAGTGATCATAATTTACACAACTTTACCATCACTTTACTGATCATAATTCTGACACACACTTTACCATCACTTCAGTGATCATAATTCTGACAGACACTTTACCATCACTTTACTGATCATAATTCTGACACACACTTTACCATCACTTCAGTGATCATAATTCTGACAGACACTTTACCATCACTTCACTGATCATAATTCTGACACACACTTTACCATCACTTAACTGATCATAATTCTGACAGACACTTTACCATCACTTCACTGATCATAATTCTGACACACACTTTACCATCACTTCAGTGATCATAATTCTGACACACACTTTACCATCACTTCACTGATCATAATTCTGACACACACTTTACCATCACTTCAGTGATCATAATTCTGACACACACTTTACCATCACTTCACTGATCATAATTCGACAACACTTTACCATCACTTCACTGATCATAATTCTGACACACACTTTACCATCACTTTATGATCATAATTCTGACACACACTTTACCATCACTTCAGTGATCATAAATCTGACACACACTTTACCATCACTTCACTGATCATAATTCTGCACAAACACTTTACCATCACTTCACTGATCATAATTCTGACACACACTTTACCATCACTTCATGATCATAATTCTGACAACACTTTACCATCACTTTACTGATCATAATTCTGACACACACTTTACCATCACTTCAGTGATCATAATTCTGACAACACTTTACCATCACTTACTGATCATAATTCTGACACACACTTTACCATCACTTAACTGATCATAATTCTGACAGACACTTTACCATCACTTCATGATCATAATTCTGACAACACTTTACCATCACTTCATGATCATCATTCTGACACACACTTTACCATCACTTCACTGATCATAATTCTGACAACACTTTACCATCACTTCACTGATCATAATTCTGACACACACTTTACCATCACTTCAATGATCATAATTCTGACAGACACTTTACCATCACTTCACTGATCATAATTCTGACACACACTTTACCATCACTTCAGTGATCATAATTCTGACACACACTTTACCATCACTTCAGTGATCATAATTCTGACACACACTTTACCATCACTTCAGTGATCATAATTCTGACACACACTTTACCATCACTTCAGTGATCATAATTCTGACACACACTTTACCATCACTTCACTGATCATAATTCTGACACACACTTTACCATCACTTCAGTGATCATAATTCTGACACACACTTTACCATCACTTCAGTGATCATAATTCTGACAGACACTTTACCATCACTTCAGTGATCATAATTCTGACACACACTTTACCATCACTTCAGTGATCATAATTCTGACACACACTTTACCATCACTTCACTGATCATAATTCTGACACACACTTTACCATCACTTCAGTGATCATAATTCTGACACACACTTTACCATCACTTCAGTGATCATAATTCTGACACACTTTACCATCACTTCACTGATCATAATTCTGACACACACTTTACCATCACTTCAGTGATCATAATTCTGACACACACTTTACCATCACTTCACTGATCATAATTCTGACACACACTTTACCATCACTTCAGTGATCATAATTCTGACACACACTTTACCATCACTTCAGTGATCATAATTCTGACACACACTTTACCATCACTTCACTGATCATAATTCTGACACACACTTTACCTGGTCCTGGTCAACATTATTAATCCATCATATTATATACAATTCTTTAAAGTTTTCCTCTTTTCTTCTTTTATTCAAACATTATGAAACAAAATCATGAACTATTCCAATACTTTATTACAATCTGCACACACTTCAATCTTTAATACATTTCTACACACATTTCATACTGACTGCCTGATCTGCTACAGCAGAGTCAGCCAGGCTGACAACAGAGTCAGCCACTACAGAGTCACACTGGCTGACAGCTGGTCTTCCAGATGAACAGCAATCAGCCAAATGGCTGACAGCCAAGTCAGCCAGGCTGTACAGCAAGTCAGACCAGAGCTGACAGCAAGATTCAGCGCCAGGCTGACAGCAGAGTCAGCCAGGCTGACAGCAGAGTCAGCCAGGCTGACAGCAGAGTCAGCCAGGCTGACAGCAGAGTCAGCCAGGCTGACAGCAGAGTCAGCCAGGCTGACAACAGAGTCAGCCAGGCTGACAGCAGAGTCACACAGGCTGACAGCAGAGTCAGCCAGGATGACAGCAGAGTCAGACAGGCTGACAGCAGAGTCAGCCAGGATGACAGCTGTACCACAGAACTGTGCTCTTCTATATTGTGAATTATTATATAGTTCATACAAGTTGTTCTTCTAATGTTTACTTTTCACTTTGAACTACACATAAACATCACTACAAACACCATGCTACCAACATAAACATCACTACAAACACCATGCTACCAACATAAACATCACTACAACACCATGCTACCAACATAAACATCACTACAAACACCATGCTACCAACATAAACATCACTACAAACACCATGCTACCAACATAAACATCACTACAAACACCATGCTACCAACATAAACATCACTACAAACACCATGCTACCAACATAAACATCACTACAAACACCATGCTACCAACATAAACATCACTACAAACACCATGCTACCGACATAAACATCACTACAAACACCCATGCTACCAACATAAACATCACTACAAACACCATGCTACCAACATAAACATCACAACAAACACCATGTTACCAACATAAACATCACTACAAACACCATGCTACCAACATAAACATCACTACAAATACCGTGCTAACCAACATAAACATCACAACAAACACCATGCTACCAACATAAAACATCACTAACAAACACCATGCTACCAACATAAACATCACAACAAACACCATGCTTCCAACATAAACATCACTACAAATACCATGCTAACATAAACATCACAACAAACACCATGCTACCAACATAAACATCACTACAAATACCATGCTACTAACATAAACATCACAACAAACACCATGCTACCAACATAAACATCACTACAAATACCATGCTACTAACATAAACATCACAACAAACACCATGCTACCAACATAAACATCACTACAAACACCATGCTACCAACATAAAGATCACAACAAACACCATGCTACCAACATAAACATCACTACAAACACCATGCTACTAACATAAACATCACAACAAACACCATGCTACCAACATAAACATCACAACAAACACCATGCTACCAACATAAACATCACTACAAACACCATGCTACTAACATAAACATCACAACAAACACCATGCTACCAACATAAACATCACTACAAACACCATGCTACCAACATAAACATCACTACAAACACCATGCTACCGACATAAACATCACTACAAACACCATGCTACCAACATAAACATCACTACAAACACCATGCTACCGACATAAACATCACTACAAACACCATGCTACCGACATAAACATCACTACAAACACATGCTACCGACATAAACATCACTACAAACACCATGCTACCGACATAAACATCACTACAAACACCATGCTACCAACATAAACTTCACAACAAACACCATGCTACCAACATAAACATCACTACAAACACCAATGCTACCAACATAAACATCACTACAAACACCATGCTACCAACATAAACATCACAACAAACACCATGCTACCAACATAAACATCACTACAACACCATGCTACCAACATAAACATCACTACAACACCATGCTACCAACATAAACATCACAACAAACACCATGCTACCGTCATAAACATCACTACAAACACCATGCTACCAACATAAACATCACTACAAACACCATGCAACGGACATAAACATCACTACAAAACACCATGCTACCAACATAAAACATCACTACAAACACCATGCTACCGACATAAACAATCACTACAAACACCATGCTACCGACATAAACATCACTACAAACACCATGCTACCGACATAAACATCACTACAAACACCATGCTACCGACATAAACATCACTACAAACACCATGCTACCGACATAAACATCACTACAAACACCATGCTACCGACATAAACATCACAACAAACACCATGCTACCGACATAAACATCACTACAAACACCATGCTACCGACATAAACATCACTACAAACACCATGCTACCAACATAAACATCACTACAAACACCATGCTACCAACATAAACATCACAACAAACACCATGCTACCAACATAAACATCACAACAAACACCATGCTACCGAATAAACATCACTACAAACACCATGCTACCGACATAAACATCACTACAAACACCATGCTACCGACATAAACATCACTACAACACCATGCTACCGACATAAACATCACTACAAACACCATGCTACCGACATAAACATCACTACAAACACCATACTACCGACATAAACATCACTACAAAACACCATGCTACCGACATAAACATCACTACAAACACCATGCTACCAACATAAACATCACTACAAATACCATGCTACCAACATAAACATCACAACAACACCATGCTACCAACATAAACATCACTACAAACACCATGCTACCAACATAAACATCACTACAAACACCATGCTACCAACATAAACATCACTACAAACACCATGCTATACCAACATAAACATCACAACAAACACCATGCTACCAACATAAACATCACTACAAACACCATGCTACTAACATAAACATCACAACAAACACCATGCTACCACATAAACATCACAACAAACACCATGCTACCAACATAAACATCACTACAAACACCATGCTACTAACATAAACATCACAACAAACACCATGCTACCAACATAAACATCACTACAAACACCATGCTACCAACATAAACATCACTACAAACACCATGCTACCGACATAAACATCACTACAAACACCATGCTACCAACATAAACATCACTACAAACACCATGCTACCAACATAAACATCACTACAAACACCATGCTACCAACATAAACATCACTACAAACACCATGCTACCGTCATAAACATCACTACAAACACCATGCTACCAACATAAACATCACAACAAACACCATGCTACCAACATAAACATCACTACAAACACCATGCTACCAACATAAACATCACTACAAACACCATGCTACCAACATAAACATCACAACAAACACCATGCTACCAACATAAACATCACTACAAACACCATGCTACCAACATAAACATCACTACAAACACCATGCTACCAACATAAACATCACAACAAACACCATGCTAACCGTCATAAACATCACTACAAACACATGCTACCAACATAAACATCACTACAAACACCATGCAACGGACATAAACATCACTACAAACACCATGCTACCAACATAAACTCACTACAAACACCATGCTAACCGACATAAACATCACTACAAACACCATGCTACCGACATAAACATCACTACAAACACCATGCTACCGACATAAACATCACTACAAACACCATGCTACCGACATAAACATCACTACAAACACATGCTACCGACATAAACATCACTACAAACACCATGCTACCGACATAAACATCACTACAAACACCATGCTACCGACATAAACATCACTACAAACACCATGCTACCAACATAAACATCACTACAAACACCATGCTACCGACATAAACATCACTACAAACACCATGCTACCAACATAAACATCACAACAAACACCATGCTACCGACATAAACATCACTACAAACACCATGCTACCAACATAAACATCACTACAAACACCATGCTACCAACATAAACATCACTACAAACACCATGCTACCACATAAACATCACAACAAACACCATGCTACCAACATAAACATCACAACAAACACCATGCTACCAACATAAACATCACAACAAACACCATGCTACCAACAAAACATCACTACAAACACCATGCTACCGACATAAACATCACTACAAACACCATGCTACCAACATAAACATCACAACAAACACCATGCTACCGACATAAACATCACTACAAACACCATGCTACCAACATAAACATCACTACAAACACCATGCTACCAACATAAACATCACAACAAACACCATGCTACCAACATAAACATCACAACAAACACCATGCTACCAACATAAACATCACTACAAATACCATGCTACCAACATAAACATCACTACAAATACCATGCTTCCAACATAAACATCACTACAAACACCATGCTACCAACATAAACATCACTACAAATACCATGCTTACCAACATAAACATCACACACAACACCATGCTACCAACATAAACATCACTACAAACACCATGCTACCAACATAAACATCACTACAAACACCATGCTACCAACATAAACATCACTACAAACACCATGCTCACCAACATAAACATCACAACAAACACCATGCTACCAACATAAACATCACTACAAACACCATGCTACTAACATAAACATCACAACAAACACCATGCTACCAACATAAACATCACAACAAACACCATGCTACCAACATAAACATCACTACAAACACCATGCTACTAACATAAACATCACAACAAACACCATGCTACCAACATAAACATCACTACAAACACCATGCTACCAACATAAGCATCACTACAAACACCATGCTACCGACATAAACATCACTACAAACACCATGCTACCAACATAAACATCACTACAAACACCATGCTACCGACATAAACATCACTACAAACACCATGCTACCGACATAAACATCACTACAAACACCATGCTACCGACATAAACATCACTACAAACACCATGCTACCGACATAAACATCACTACAAACACCATGCTACCAACATAAACATCACTACAAATACCATGCTACCAACATAAACATCACAACCAACACCATGCTACCAACATAAACATCACTACAAACACCATGCTACCAACATAATCACTACAAACACCATGCTACCAACATAAACATCACTACAAACACCATGCTACCAACATAAACATCACAACAAACACCATGCTACCAACATAAACATCACTACAAACACCATGCTACTAACATAAACATCACAACAAACACCATGCTACCAACATAAACATCACAACAAACACCATGCTACCAACATAAACATCACTACAAACATCACTACAAACACCATGCTACCAACATAAACATCACAACAAACACCATGCTACCAACATAAACATCACTACAAACACCATGCTACTAACATAAACATCACAACAAACACCATGCTACCAACATAAACATCACAACAAACACCATGCTACCAACATAAACATCACTACAAACATCACTACAAACACCATGCTACCAACATAAACATCACAACAAACACCATGCTACCAACATAAACATCACAACAAACACCATTGCTACCAACATAAACATCACTACAAATACCATGCTACCAACATAAACATCACTACAAATACCATGCTTCCAACATAAACATCACTACAAACACCATGCTACCAACATAAACATCACAACAAACACCATGCTACCAACATAAACATCACTACAAACACCATGCTACCAACATAAACATCACTACAAACACCATGCTACCAACATAAACATCACAACAAACACCATGCTACCAACATAAACATCACAACAAACACCATGCTACCAACATAAACATCATGTGGGAAGTGTAGCTGGTATATCTGGTTTATTGCTATGGCTGAGTGTACAGCTGTATTGATTTTGCAAGTAAGAGTAAGATCAGGTGTGTAAGCTAGTCCTTGTGTGTTGAGGTTGGGTGGGCTGGTTGTGGGTTGAGGTGTGTTCTGGGCAAGCCGTGGGGTTGGTTGGGTCCAGGAGAGTGGGGTAACACCACCGTGATTACTGTCAGGGAAGCTGGAGTGGGAATAACACCACCGTGGCTACTGTCAGGGAGGCTGGAGTGAGAATAACACCACCGTGACTACTGTCAGGGAGGCTAGAGTGAGAATAACACCACCGTGACTACTGTCAGGGAGGCTGGAGTGAGAATAACATCACGGTGACCAGCACACACGAACGACCACACCACAGTTAACCACACCTTATGTACCACACCACAGTTAACCACACCTTATGTACCACACCACAATTAACTACATTTCAAGGAACACCCCACAGTTAATCACACATCAAGGATCAAACTACAGTTAACCACTCGTCAAGGACAACACAATCACATATCAAGAACCATATTACATCAACACATCAAGGAATATACTACAGTTAACCGTATATCCATTACGGAAACACAGCTAACAGCACATTAAGGAACACACCACAATTAGCCACTCATCAAGAACTACACCACAGTTAACCACTCAAGAACTACACCACAGTTAACCACTCATCAAGGACTACACCACAGTTAAGGACACATCAAGGACCACGTCACGATTTAATGTGTCGTCAACTTCAAACTTAATCTGAAGTTATCACGTCTTTGTTAATACCTCTCAGAGTTCTGTCTCAAATCCTCTCAAAGCAAAATCTGAAAAGATTATACTATCGTAGAGCAGTGTGGAGCGACGATATTGCATATCTGGATGCAGCTACCAGGCTGGCACAGGCCAAGCTGTGCCCAGGGTACCCTCGTGCCGGTGAAGGTCTCCTCATCCACAGAACTAAACCTACTTTTCCTTTCCTTGGATCGAATCTCATTTCGTCACATACCGCAGACGCTGACTGATCCCTATGGGATTAGCGCTCACATACTGGGTTACTTCAGTATTTTCTGATAATGAATTCCAAATTTTGGGGCCCCTTTATGTGCACAGTTTTTTTTACACAGTGTGATATGGACACAGGGTACATCAAAAAGAGATCTGTGTCTTGGGTTATGGTGGTGTGTCCTGTTAAGATTGGTGAGGAAAAGTTTGAGTGGAGGGTTTATGTTTGCATGTATTGTTCTATGTAAGTAGTAGGCACATGAATAAGTATGGATGTTCTTAACTAAATCTTTATGTTATTATGTTTACTATCGTGCACAACATAGTACATTGTGGTCTTACCATCGTGCACTACATAGTACATTGTGGTCTTACCATCCTGCACTACATAGTATATTGTGGTCTTACCATCGTGCACAACATAGTACATTGTGGTCTTACCATCCTGCACTACATAGTACATTGTGGTCTTACCATCGTGCACAACATAGTACATTGTGGTCTTACCATCGTGCACAACATAGTACATTGTGGTCTTACCATCGTGCACAACATAGTACATTGTGGTCTTACCATCCTGCACTACATAGTACATTGTGGTCTTGCAATCCTGCACTACAA
>NW_026471307.1:0-11996 GCF_026875155.1 Cherax quadricarinatus | reverse complement strand
TATGTTTTCCTTATCTTCATGGGAGGAACAGGTTCGGCCCTTCTCCCATTGATAAATGAGATGGACTAAACACTTCTAAATTGTCCATAAATGGTAAACTAATTTAGAGGTCTGTTTTGACTTATTTTTTATTTCAGTACAACTGTACGGAATTCTTCTAAGTCATTTCCCTGATGATGAAGAGTCTTCCTTAAACAACGTTTTACAATGCCGATCATTCTTTCATAAAATCCGCCGTGCCATGGAGATTTAGGAGAAATGTATCTCCAAAGACAACTGCGTTGATTCAGCATCTGTTGTACTTCTGGTTGATCAAAGAACTTGCTTATAAAAGCAGCACCAGCAACAAAGTTCGTTGCATTATCTGAAATCATCAGTCTGGGACATCCCCTTTCTGGCTGCAAACCTTCTGAATAATTTGATAAAGGTTTCAGCAGACATGTCAGTGGCTACTTCTAGATGTACTCTCTAGTTGTAGCACAAGTGAATAAACAGATGTACACCTTAATGGGAACTTTGTCAATGTTTTGGTTAAAATTTTTGGTCCAGTGTAATCTACACCTGTCACCTCAAATGGAAGTGACAGGCCAAACTCTTTCAGAGGGATATGGAGGTGGACCTGGATACTGACATACTCGCATATCGAAGTGAGGGACAAGTAATTCAGTCCTTTATTTGTTTCTCACACTTTGTCTACCTTGTGGTATCCAGTAGGATTGTCGTATATGACAAAGTGTGTCAGCTATCCCACCATTTTAACCCACGTTACTGTGGGCGTTTTGCACAATCAGTTTTGTTAGCCAATGATTCTTGGGATCAGTATTGGATGTATGGCTTCTTTAGGTAGTGAAGAATTATGAATTTTTCCTCGGCATCTTATAATCTTTTCTGAGTCGAGATAAATTCCTAAAGAATTAATCATGACAGGTTTCTTAGGGGATTTATCTTGTGTTTCCAGAAATTTATATTCTGTAGAGAAAACTTCTTTCTGTATTAGTTTCATCCAGTATTTAATGGGTTCAAGACATTCATAAAACAGGGTTTTTTTCCCTTTTAAAGAATTTAAAGACAAGAGCTGTAACTCTTAAGAGTTTACCCAAAGATGATTATTTAGATCCATCAATGACTATTTCTGTTGTGTCTGCGGTATTTACACAACTTATTTCTGCTGTATTCAAGCAAACTGTTTCTTCTGGGGATAATGTGAGCTTTTTGCTGAGGCCAGTTATTTCATTAGAGAGCCAGTTCGGTCCCTGGAGCCATAATTTATTATCCACAGATTTCTTGAGTGGGGACACCACGTGAAAAAATGTCAGGTGGAATTCTTTTGCAAAGACGTGGTCTTGGAGAATTGATAATCTCCTCTGCATCTCCTTTTATTTCTGCTGCTCTGTCTGTACATAGACCAATTCTCATATTATTTCTTAACACATGGAGATAATGCTTCAAATGTGTGTTCACTCTAGATCAAGGTTTTTTCACTAGTTGATGATGTTAAAGTACATTTGTTGAGATAGACAGCGAATTTTGTACTACATAGTAGTGCTAGCTCTGTTCAATTGTGTGGTTACTGTTCTGACCTTCAAGGTGTGCTATCTCTGCCTTTGAAGTAAATTAGTGTTACTTCTTCAGTATTACTCATGTAAGCTACAGCGCCATTACCTCTGGTATGTCGCATCACAGAACAAATGTAAACTGTGTACATTGTTTCCCTCTTGACCTATTGTCTGGAAAATTTAATTTGATGAAGCTTGTTAAAATATCCTTGGATTTTCCAATCCCTTGGCTTGACTATTATTTCTAGCAGGCAAGTTCTATCCCATCCAATTTGAGTTTCCATGCATGTCTTGATAAGCATTTTCCCTTTAATGGTGATGGTGAGACGTATTCCTAGAGATCAAAACGTTGTGATACTCTCTGACAGCTAAACTTCACGCTTTAGTGAGTGCTACTGCATGATTTATTGTTTATACTTTTGAGACTCAAAGTATCTCCTGGTTTCCAATTAAAGTCCCAGCATTATTGTTGCAATCAGGAATTTCAGCATTAGATATGGATCTATGACCACGAAGCTGTACGTGTGTTGGAGAAGTCAGGACTTTGCATTGCTGGCGATTTATACTGTCACAGCGGCAGCTCTATGGACAGATCTTGATTGTGAGGTATGGTTAGGATACAATTGGTTTTTGGAGCTTAAATGCATAGATCTCGTGAGGAAGTGAGATGGTGAAGTATGAGCTTTTCTGGGGAATGGTGAGTCAAAACTTTTTGGGCTAATTCTATGAGAGGTTGGAGTCGTGTGTCTTATAATGGTGGGAAAGGCACGCTCAAAGCCGGGTGGGTATAGAGGTTTTTTATAAAGAAGGGATGGGGAAGAGGCAGGGGGTGGAGGTTATGGTGTTGAAATATTTATTGGTAATCTGCTAAATGCGCGTGTTATGAGTAAAAGGGGTGAGCGGCAGGCTGTAGTAAAAACATCGTGCAAATCAAGGAAGGTTGGCAGGTTACATATGGTGATATAGATTTGATTGTGGTACGTGTAAGGGCGTGGGAATGGATGCTGTGCTGTGGGGGGATTATAAACCTTCGGAAGAGTTTTGCGAGTTTTAGGGTAAGGCACAGAAAGGATTCGACTATTATAAACTGAATCGATAAGTGAGGATTTGGGTGGCTTTTCAATAAGGACAGCGTAATTGAATACTACAGAAGGCCATGAGCAATTTTATGCTGCATTTCTGGGTCGAAAGAAGAAAGTGGGCGGAAAGACCGAGAGCGAAGCGGCGTTTGCTATTGAGGAGAGTGTGGAGGCGGTGAGAAAAGTTTAGAGCTCATGTGGTGCTAGGAGGGATTAGGGTATGGATGTGAGGATTTTGCGATAGGCTGAGAAAGTTGAGAGAGGCTCCTTTGTTGTTCAACATGAAGTACATGCAAGGCACGGGTATAGGATGAGGATTTCAAATGATTTTAATAATGAAACTCAATGGAGCCATGTAGATACTGTCTGTGAGGGTCTTGAATTGTCATGCGACGGAGGGCACAGTTTAGGACTGACTCAGCAAAGTGTAGTCGTATAGTTACGCAAAAGCAAGACGGCTGTAAGATGTTGAGATGAGTTAAAGAGCTATTCGCTAATGTGTGCCGACTACAAAAATATTCGCACAAGAAGATACTGGGCAATAGGATGAAATAAGGTTAGTTAGAGTTGGGTTCAATTCATAAGAGAGGCAGTTCAATGGTGTATTCGGCAGAGCAGAGAGATGGCATGGCCGAATAGGGATTTTGGACTCAAGGGTTTGCAACGGGGAAGGGCTTTTGGTAATGATGGGTGAAAATGCGTACGACTTGCTGTAGATAAAACTTTTGAGGCTAGTTTGTTGCATATCTGTTTGGCAAACAATGCGGAACCGAATCTCGACTTGTGGTGATGGGGCGTTTGACTGCAATGTATTTTCTGCATGGTGCGGGTACGCAATATTAATGCGCTAGGTTGGAAGGCCTGTAGGATGAGTCGAGGGGAGTTAGAGACAGGGTTCGTCCCCTGTCTCAAATATCTCGTTTGCGTGTATGCAGCCATCCATTTATGCGGCTCGTGAGGGGTTGGACGCGGCATTTTTAAATGACGAGGCAGAACGGAAGAAGGTGTCTGTTATTGATGTCGTGAATGGGGTATGTGGCCGATGACATCTGTTTGATAGCGCGCAGTGGGGGACTGCGTAAATGTGGAATAATGTGTGTTGGAGCTTTTCTGGGAGGGCTCTGGAATCGCAGAACGTGAACAGATGCAAAAATCAACGTTGTCTGGAAACGAAGTGGGTGCCTGGGCGGCTAGTGCTTGGGGTTGGAGTTTGGGTTGGGAAGTAGCTCGACTAGCGCTAAAATTTGTCGGAGTTATATACATGACAGATGTCGGGGAGGCTACGGCACGAGTGAATTCGGAGTGTGCGTGGTGGAGAGTACAGTTAACAAAGGTTAAGGAGTTTACGGGGGCGCTGAGAGGACGTCACTTAAACAGCGTCGCGATTAATCGTTATTCATTAGGTTCTATAGTATAAGTTGTGGGAGTATCGGCTGTTTGGTGTAATCCACTGATGGGAACCAAAGCTTTACTGGAGATTCAGAGCGAGGCTATTACTAATTGCCTTGGATCGCGCGGTGAGGCGCTTGGCTAACAAGTGAGGTGGTGATGTTCGGAATATTACGCAGATGTAGGAGTAGGCCTTTTAGCGTTGAGGGCCGAGAGTAGTAATGGCCTGATATGTGAAAACAGAGGTTCAGTATAGGGAGGGGAGCGAGAGGGAAGAGGGGTTAGAGCTCGAGGGTAAGTGAATGGAGATGATGCGGAATATGGTGGAGCGGAAAAGAATTAATGAATGCGAAGGATATGACGGAGGATATGCTTATTGATTAGGAGGTGGAAAACTCTATGGCGATGGGCGTTTGGTGATGATGAGCAGGAGGCCGGAAACTCATACATGAGGGTTATCGGTTTTTCCCTTGCTATGATTGCGAGGGATGATATGGATTGACTTTCGGAAAAGCCTTAAGTTATAGGCCGAGAGTACGGGAGTTTGGTATATAGATTATTGATGGGGATATTAGCAGCGGAAGACTTTTTTGTAGTTCAATGCGCGATGGTGAGTGGAAACAGACTGGCACTGTGGGCTCGAACAGCGAGGAAGCAGCTTTTCATGCGGTTTATTCTGTGAGAGTTGAGGGAGGTAAGGGTGTGTTAGCGAAGGTTTTTTTAGGTTGATGAGTGGGGGTAATTGCTAGAAGACACTGCGAGCCTTAACATTAGAAGTACGCGTGGTCTCCAGAATGATAGTGAAACAGGGCGATACTGTATGTAGTGAGTGGATTTTTCGCTGTATATTCCTAGGGGCAATGAGTAGGACACTGGGAGGGGTGAATTAGGATTATTGGCAATTGCGGCAGGGCATATATAGAACGGTTGCAGAAACAACGTATTTATGGGGATGGACAGTGTGTGCGAGCTCGTTTCGGAGAGACTACTGCAAACTACGTTCAATGCATGCATTCAAGTTGGCGAGCTAATTATACGGTAATGCGTTATGTGTTTCCATTTATAAGCGGGTTGCATTAGTTTTTCGGAGGTGAGTGTGTATAAGGTAAAGGAACTTGCGAAGAATGTGAGTCGGTCGAGGTGGTATGTACTGAGTGTGCTGTGTCGACATGTAAATGCCTTTTGTCTTCTGTTCAAGATTTCTCGATTAGCCAAGATATGTATAAATAAGTCCTCTTGTGATTAAATGGGAGGTTATAGAAAGTCACTGTCCATGTGAGGTCTACCAGTCTTTTGCAAAGATAATTTTTTCGGTTATAGTATTTTCGTAGTTTAGTATTATTGTAATTTTGTAGGGACTTTTTTTTCCTCTTAGATGGCTTTTTTTATGTTTTTACTTATAATTTGTATTTCCATCCTTTTGTAATGTTATAAGTTTCGTTGCCCTGATGCATCGTACTGCTGTAAACAATCTTGCACAGTTGTGTTGTCACTTTATATGTTTATCCAATTTTGAGTATTGGCCTTATTTTAGTTATAGAGGTACTTGTTGACGGATAATTACCGGGACTTTGCTTGCTTAAAGTTATAATTTCAAATTAACAGTTGAATGTTTATATAAAAAGTTACAAACAATTTATGTTTGTTAACTACTGCTGATACACTTCTGTAAGTGCTGACATGATTATTATGTGGGTGTATTTCATAGATGAGTTTAATGATGGGGGAGGTCCCCTCAAAAAATTTGTAGTAGTTTGACCTGTAGATATATATCATTTTGTATAATGTGTGTTAACGTGTATCGGCGTCTGTATGATATTTTTGCGTGTTTACTAAGATTTTTTCTTTCTTGCACTTTTGAATACTTATTGTTAGTTAATCTTGTTCCAGATCCTGTATTGTTGTGGGACATCCACATTCTGGCTCACCAACACCTTCTGAATATTTGACTTAACAGGTCGCTCAGCTGCATGTCAAGTGGCTACTTCTAGATGTACTGCTCTAGTTGTAAGCAACAAAGTGAACATCAGATGCTACTCCTTGATGGGAACTTTCCCGACACTGTTTTTGTGTTAAAATTATTGGTCCAGTGTTAATCTATCACTGTCACCTCAAATGGAGCGAAATGACAAACTCTTTTCTAGGAAGGGTTACGGAGGTTAGGACCTGGATACGACATACTCGCATTCGTGTGACGACAATGTTTAAAGAAGGTCCTTTATTTGTTTTTTCAACACTTTGTACTACTTGTGGTATCAGTTGGTTTGTCTGTTATATAACAAAGTCTATGCTGTCAGCTATCCCTCCAACTGTAACACTGTTACCTGTGCGGCGTTTTGGCACAATCTGTGTTTGTTTGCCAATGATTCTTGGGGTAACTCAATATTGGATGTATGTGCTTCTTTTGGTAGTGAAGATTATGGAATTCTTCCTCGACATTCTTTTAATCTTTTCTTGAGTCGAGATAAAGTCCTAAAAATATATTTCATGACTAGGTTTCTTTGGGGTTTTTTCTGTGTATCTAGAAAATTTATATTCTGTAGAGAAAACATCTTTCTGTATTAGTTTCAACCAGTATTAATGGTCAAGATATTCATAATCAGGTTTTATTTCATTAAATGAATTTTAAAGACAAAGAGCTGTAAATTCTTAAGAGTTTAACCCTAAGAGAGCTATTTAGATCCATCTAATGGACTTTTCTGTCGTGTGCTGTCAGTATTACACAACCTTATTTCTGCCTGTGTTCAAGCAGGACTGTTTTCTTTTTTTTTTCTGCGGAATCATATGTGAGCTTTTGCTCGAGGCAGTTACTTTTCTTTTAAAGAGCCAGTTCGCGTCCGTGGAGCCATAATTATTATCCACAAATTTCTTGAGTAGGACTACCCACGTGATCAACAGGTCTGCTGGATTCTCATTGGTGTAGAGACGTGGGGAGAAAGAAATATCTCTCTGCATACTCTTTTATTTCTGCTACTCTGTTCTTGTACATAGACAAATTACTCTTATTATTTCTTAACCACTGGAGAAGAACTGCTTCATTATTCACTACAGATCACTGTTATTTTCTGCATATGTGAGATGATCAAAGTACTTTGTTGTGATAGACAGCTAATTTTTGTACATACATTAGAGGAGCTTTGTCAGTTCCAATTTGTCGGTACTGTTCTGACCTTTCATGGGTGCTACCCTGTCTTGAAGTAATTATGTGTGTACTTCCTCTCAGCATATACTCACGTAAGCTACACCGCCATAACTCTGGTTGACGCATCACAGAATCACTGTAATGTGTACTGGTTCTCTTGACCTAATTGTCTGGAAATTTTAATTTGAGGAAGTTGTTTTAAACTCCCTGAATTTCATCCCATGCTTGTCTTCTTTTCTAGAGGAATGTTCTCGACTCCATCCAATTGTTTGAGTTTCCATGCTCTTGGTTTTAAGCATTTTTACCCTTTATGGTAATTGGTGTGACGAGTCCTAGAGGATCAAAAACTTGTGATACCTCTGACCAGTAAACTACGTTTAGTGAGTTGTAACTGCCATGATTTATTGTGCTACCTTTTGATGACTCAAAAGTTATCTTCCTGTGTGTTCAAATAAGTCTCCAGCATATTGCTGCATTCAGGAATTTCAAGCTTCAGGAAATTTCTTTGATAAGTTCCCTTAATTAATGCTGTTGATTTTGTATTCCACTCCTTTGAGGCATATTTGCTTCTTTCTTCTCCTTGTTAGTTCTTTGTATTAGAATTTCAAATCTCCTTTTATTCACAGTACTGAAAGATTTGTCCAAAATGAAGCTTTTTCTTTAAGATTTCTTGATTGGACTTAACAGATTTACTTCAATTATATTTAGAGTCAGCTTCTAGTAAGATGGAGAGGATGTTGCACCCAATTATACTGATTGAACATAGTTTTCATAGGTACTTTGAGGATCATGTGGATTTCAGGGGTCACAGAATCTCGAGTATTAGATCTATCTATTTTTTGTAGTCCTACTCTAAAGAACAGCTTTGGAAATTATCAGCCGTGCTAGGCATTATGGGGTTTGTGCGCAAATTTCATAAGTCGTCTCAAGCTTCTCAGTTAGTGACAGGTACGGTCATCAGACATGTCATTAAGACTCTGCTACATCTTTATTTGCACGTGACTGGCAATTATTACTACACGTGTGGACGTGCGTCTTGCAGAATCTTTTTCTGACTCAATGTTGCAGTGAGATTATGGACAGTCTGTCTTCAATTATTTCGACTATTTCCTCAAATTAATTTATTGACCATCTAGTTCTTGTATGAATTATCATAGACAGTTCAGTTGCTCTGGATTCTTCCGAGCTCATGTATTTGTGCTTTATCTGCTCCGAAAGCCATGCGATAAATTGCTAGGTAGTTGTGGTGATTTAATTTCCTTGGTAATCTCTAACCCTAATACTGTCCCACTCTAACTATTTGACAGTGTCCAAATCATTAGTTATATGTCTGAGCTATTAGTGGGCTTGGTTTATTTACATCTCAATACCTATCGCATGAAATCCCACAATTACGCAACTGCGTTCCAATCATTTCTCAAGTAATGATAATTTTTTGCTTTGTGGTACATGATCAGCGGTTATTCTCGTAACTAGTGCTTTTCCACCGAATCAAAAATAGCTTCTTTTCCACTTTGAGAGGAATGGGACCACATATCATGTCGGCCTCCTGCCTGATTTTCAGAAAGGAACATCATGTTTACTTCTATATTTTGCACCCAAAACTTTGTAATATTCTCTGTCCAATGAATTGACTAATAGTGACTCCGTCTATGTATGGTCGGTCAGGCTAAACTTGACTTAGCTGCTAATTCAGTGCTGCAGCTGTTTTCTTTTTAATCACTGGATCTGCACATATCTTAGGCAAATCATCTACGACCACAGTTTCTACTGTCTTTTCCTGTTTCCCTGACCATATTGTGATTCTGCTAGGTCATATGTATGTTTACCAGGATTGTGGAAGAAACAGTCTATATCTATAAATGTAAATTGGGCATAGGGTTGCTTATTCAGTTTCTGCAACACTGTTATTCTTATTGATGGACTTGTGTGGTCTTGATCAAAATTGTGTTAGCCACATTGGTTTTTGGTGATAATTTATTAGATAACTCAACTCGTGCCGATCGGGCTTGATGAGAGCAGTTGCTTTAAATTAGCACGCTCAATTTTTAAATGCTGTTGCTTGTGACTTCATGAATTCTGAGGAAGTCTGCTGCTGTTCTGCAAAAGTATTTGGTATATATATGCTGTTATGATGCATCCCTTGCATTAAACTCACTTTTCGGTGATGCATTCACCTCAAAACACATTGAATGGCACCTTTTCAGCATGATGGAACACGTTGTTTACGTGCCTCATTGATGTTGCTTTGAAATACAAATACTGTTGCCCAATGTGTTCACCCATCATAAAGTTACACAATTTTGGCAGTACGTTTATAGTGTGACAGTACTGTTAACTGTCTTTGCTATTCAAGCCTTGATAAATGGCCTATATCGGGGATTTCCCATTATTGTGTTTAGTGAGAGTAGGTATTCTCATTCTTATCTGAGCTTGAAGGTTTGTTAATCACGAATTTGTGGATATTTCATCTTGGTCTCGTTGCTTCGCAAATGCATGAAACTATGTTTGTAAAACCTTTGCTAATTTCTTCACAGTGAAATAGCGTTTATTGAACATAATATTTAATCGTTCAATAGATTTGTGTGACAATTATGTGTACAATACCATGATAAAACCAATCACATTGTTTTAGGTCATATTTTAGCATCTTAGACAATCTGAGTGCTATTGTCTAATGTGATTCTAAATGCCTTGTATAGTTGAAATACAATAGTTTTTTGGTGGCTTCAAGCTTGAATATAAGACTGCTATGTCTAAACTCTAGCATGTCAGCGTCTAGACGTAATCTGGTCTGTTAAGACATGAAGGCTAATTGTAATTGCCTTTATCCACCGGAAATGACTTATTCAGTTAATAGGGTTCTCCCTTTCACTAGACATTTAAAGATATATTGATAATTAGCAATACACCATCTATGTCAGTCCGTGAATTTACTATGGAATTGAAAACCACTACTGAATTCTTCCCATAATTATGACATTGGAAAAATAGGTAATGACATGTAGGTTTGCTTGGTAATGTGCAACACTTGTTGTTTACAGGTGTAACAGGATGTTTGAGACATAGTTACAGTAGGGTCCTCGGTGACAGAGTTTCGCGGCCAGATTGCTGCTACTCCTGTCACCTTATGTTTTTGTACTAAAAATAATCCAAACATCGTTAATTTCTTCCTCACGTTGGATCTGATTCAAGAATTTATTTCATAATTGTGTTATAGTCTGAATGTTATGTATTTCCAGACGTTGTGTAAGTAATTCAGATTTGACCTCAAGATCATCAAAATCTATGTTTGTATCTTGAGTTAATCCTATACAGACTGAAATTAGATTTTCTAATTGTGTAATCTTAGTCTGTAAAGACTGAAACTGAGTTTTCAAACAAGCCATTTTAATGGTATACTGAAAATTCTAGCACCACACTTAGAGTGTTTAAAAAACACTGTACTGCTATAAACAGCTGAGTTTTTATGCTTAAGTGAAGCGGTGATTCACAGGCATACTTGACTGTTCCAGCACAGAGGCTTTTGTAGAGTTCAGTACAGGTCATGGTGTCAGTATTTGAAGGAGAAGTGTAAAAGGTAAGGTTTTCCCATGAGGGTTTACTGGAGTCGTCGTTATCTTCCTCTTCTGGAGTGGATTCATTGGGAGAATCTACAGTGGTGGTAGCAGGTGACTGAGGGTCGACAGGAGCAGCTGTGAGGTGTAATGGTTGTGTAACAGCAGGCTGGGAGAGGTGGGAGACTGTGGTTGAGGCAACATGATCAACGTTGTCAGCGGTGGAAGTGGTTATAGAAGTTACAGGAGCAGTTGCTTGGGCAGGAGACAGGTCTGCAGGTGCAGTAAAGTTCAGGACGTTGGGAAGGATCTTGAGGATGTCTGCTGAAGGTGTGGAGTCCGGAAAATTGAAGGCAGGCATGTTGTTCAGACGGAACAGTTCGTTAATAGTAGTGTTGAAAGTGCCGGGGTTTGCTGCGTTTGCAAGGTGTGCATACACTATGCAGTACAGCACCTTGGAGGAAGCATCGTCGGGGAGTGGAGAGAGGGAGTTGCTGGGTGATGGTGCCTGTAGATTAGCGTGTAGAGTCTTGGTGGTGTCGGTTTGTGGTTTGGTTATTGCAGCGTATGTTGGTGAATTGGAGGTGTTCTTCAGAACTTCAGTTTTCTTCAGTATGATTTCTTTCCTGAGTGGGCACTTAGCTGCAAGGGTATGATGATTACCCTTGCAGTTAAGACAAGTTGGTGCTGTAGTAATGGTGCAGGATCTGAAATCGTGTCCATCATTCCCACATTTTGAACAAAACTTCTTATCCTTGACGGGGCAGTCCTTGGTGGTGTGATTATAGGAGTAGCAGGTCCAGCAGTGGGAGATGTATGTGAAACGTTCTTGTTCTATATGACTAGGGTGAATGTGGTAATATGAGATGGCCAGACCGTCAGAGGTAGAGCTTGGGCAGCCATGGAGATGTCTGAGAATGTAATCTTTAGCGTAGATGAGGCGTTAGGAATCTTGGAGATGCTGTCTACCGAGACCCAGGTGTTCTGTTCCTCAATAGATGTCTTCAGGGCTTCAGTAGAGAGAGAGGTGACCATATTGTCCAGTCTTTTCACAAAGACCGAACGTTTCGACTTCAAGAATGGAGACGGGGAATAGAGTGAATTGTTGTGTTTGTAGGGTCCTAACTGAAGAGTCGTCCATTAGTTTTGATGCTTCGTGTCGTCTGTGCAGACGACAATGAAGGAGTCCTTCAGAGAGTGGATTGCCGTAAATTTGACCTGCAGGCGGGTCTTAACGACGGTAGCTAAAAACTAATTTCGAGGAGTATTTTTC
>NW_026471306.1:0-12815 GCF_026875155.1 Cherax quadricarinatus | reverse complement strand
GGGGATTGAAGTATTCTTGACACCCTATAGCTACAACCTGTCATTAAAGGTTTAAAAAAAACGCATTGAGTAATCAACCTGTGCATATGGGTAGCAAGGAGAAGTCACTAATGCAGGGAGTCTACTGCTGGAGACGTGTACCAGTATCGGAGATACCAACACTGACAAATATCACAAGAATGATGTGCACTCACAGCCTAAACAAGTAGTCTTCTGTTACAGCTTGTATCTTTTTTCACGGCTGCTGAATCCTTTTTTTCCACTATGAAACTATCCAAGTTCAATTGTTTAAGATTCATTGTGTCTACTAGTCTATTTGTCGGTGCTGAGAGACTGTGACATACATGAGCCGCTAGTGTAGCTGGGGTAGTCCATCTCTGTTGTGTTACCTCTGTGTTCCGGTAGAATTTGCTTCACCAGGACAATTATGAGACTGAACAGAAAATCCAAGAAGTCGTACGTATGGCCAGTCTTCCTAATCGGCCAAGAAATGTTCATTATTATTATTATTATAATCAAAAAGAAGCGCTAAGCCACAAGGACTACAAGAAATGTTCAGACTTTGTAAATGGTCCAAGTCGGCCCGAAACGTCGTCGTAAGCTTCTCTATCGTATATGCGAGTTATTCGTGTAAAAAAATGTTGCTTCTACCTAGTGTTTCTACCATAGTAACAAAATGGAATTTTCAAGCATAGATCAAACTTGCTCTTTTGAATGAGAACACTGAGCACAAACTTATATGAAGTAAAACATATCAAAAAATTTGCTGTAAACGGTTGGAGAGAAATCCACATAGAATTTGCAAAAACTGATTGCATAAAACATAAGAAAGCTTAGAAAGGAATTAACATCTATTGAGATGGAAAGCATTGTGGAATGAATGTTTCTGATCATAGCTTGCATTCTTTCATCTGCGATATTCTCCTTTAAATGGAGCGCTAACGAAATAATTATAATAGATGGAGTTCAACCTAACTGTTGCGTATGGACTCTCATGTCCATACGCGAGTTTATGTACACACCCTTGGATAAATTTGCACCATAAGGTATTATTATTATTATTACTATTACTATTACTATTATTATTGTCTACCTTTCTCATATACTATCATATTTTTCTCTGGAGAGTGAATCCTCTCACACACACATGAAGGGGAAGCACTGTTTTAACAAGAAAATGCATTCCTTGCGAGACATTTCAGTCTTTACACAGAGAGAGAGAGAGAGAGAGAGAGAGAGAGAGAGAGAGAGAGAGAGAGAGAGAGAGAGAGAGAGAGAATTTTTTTTTCTGTCAAATGTGTACAAATAGAAGCTAAGCCTCACCACCACGAACCGGAGCAAAAATATCAAGAGAAAGATTAGGAGTGAGAGTGGGAGAGAGAAGAGTAGTAGTGCTGGGCTTGGTGAAGGGATGATTGGATTCTGAAAGAGGGGTGCTGGGACTAAGGCAGATGGGTGCTGAGGGTAGCTAGCGGTGGAACCCTGAACATGGATGTACCAGGGATGAGAGAGAGAGAGAGAGAGAGAGAGAGAGAGAGAGAGAGAGAGAGAGAGAGAGAGGAGAGAGAGAGAGAGAGAGAGAGAGAGAAACATTCACGGTGATTGTGAAGGTCATGAAGGAGGCTTGGTACTACGCTTCGACGAGTTTGTACATAAACCATTGATTTTGTAATCCTTGATCACAAGAAAATTATGTTCGTTATGAGTGTTACGTACGTGCTACAGCCCTCAGAGGCTGCGTAGGTATCTTCCAGACGAACAGAATAGACTTAACTTTCACTGCAACTTTTCTGCCGCATTAAAATTCTGGAAGAGCGCAACCAGTGCTTCATACTGACGGATTTCGATGATATTCTCGCAGTTTTCAGCCTGAAGAAGTTGGTTAACTCTTGTTTATCCCTGGACTCACTCGTGATTGAACTAGGTGAAGACATAGTAGTAAGCAAATAGCTTAGAATTGATGTTTTGCCAGAGATTAAGCCTCTGAACACCTCGCTAAACATTCGAGCAGATGGAGGATCAATACACATTGCGGGAGAAGAGAAACTGGCCAATATTCAGCCTAGTCTCTCCCGTTATGGATGGGACGCCGTGCTCCGAGGAGATGGTGACAACCAAGTATGTCTTCACCAATACATCCTGGATATCCTTATCGGAAGGAACCAAGCCTTCAGGTCAGGCTTGGTTAGACTAAGGTTAAGAAGTTTGGAGAAAGCTGAGGTCAGGTCAAGAAACGCTTGGTCTCAAGGTTAAAGCATTTAGAAATATGCTGAGAAACTAGTAGTATATAATGTGATCATTGCTAAAAACTTGTGTAAGATGAACTAATTCACTTACGTAAGTGCTATAGTGGTATTAATTCATTCACCGTAAATGTTTGTGTCAGTATCGGTTGTAGAAGTTACTTAAATAATGAGAAAATTCAGTAAAAAGAACAATGGATAAAACGAAGACACTAAGCTAAACAAGCTTTTATTAAGACAATTTTCGTTTTCAGGTGAGCTTTTTCAAGTTAACTCTGCTTGGGAAAAGTTCACATATAATAAAAAAAAAAAGCTGAGTAATAATGGCTTGTGTCTCTCTTGTATTTTCATTCACCTACATGTCGATTTTTTTTCATTCCAATATACATAACTTGGAAGTAGTAAAGGCGAATACAGGAAAAAACAGTAAACAAGTTCACCCCAGTGCTGAAGCATCTTGCTGTGGAAAACAGACAACAGTGTTAGCAACAGTAGCTCCAAAACCTATTGGTTCCTGGTTATAGACCGAGAAAGACATTCACTGGACAACTACTGCTCTACCACTCACTTATTTGCTCATCCTTATTGTCGACCTGTCTCCTGGTCTCTTCTGCCTCTTCTCCAGGACGGACCAAAACGTTATTTCGTTTCCCTTTCTTAGCGTGAGTTGTCAACAGATTAGGATTTATATAAATGGTAAATAAAGAGTGACTTGTTTGTTGGCCATTTTGAAATCAAAGTTTAAGCTACAGGTCAGACAGTCGGCTTCCCTGGACAAGTGTTGGACGACATTAGTTCCAATTTGATGCATGAATATGATGGTTACCTAGTATCACATTTTACATCCATCAGCTTTGCCAAATATCAGGTCAGTGACAGTCTTTATAAGAAGGAGGCAAATGCCGTTCTTGCTCACAAAAAAAAAAAAAAAAAGCTAGCGAAGACCATCAACTAGAGATCGGTAGCACGTCTATCAGAGATAACGTCACGAAGATGGCAAGATGTGTCTCATGAGGGTAAGAATACTGTCTCATGAGGGTAAGAATACTCAGGGGTAGGAAACCGGAGACTCATGGTTCTTCTCCCTTCCTCCAGAGCTACTAAGTGCGTGACATAGTCCATGATGGCTGGAAACCCTAACAGCGACAAACGCGCGGACAAAGGCACAAATACACAGAAGACATTTAACTGAATAAGGTTTTCCGCTCTAAGTCGATGATCACGTCAGCGACTTGAAAAAGGTTTACGTACATCGAGAAACTGCCAGGATGAATGTTTGTTTTGCATACTTGTATGCCTATCCACTGCTCCAAGCTTCGTAATGCATATATTTCACACAAGCGATATCGTTACTACGCTGAAGACGGTAGCAAGATCACATAGCAAGGCTGTCTTGCGAGGTGCCCCTTCTTATGTATATTGGACAATAGCATTTGTATGCAGTCTATTAGGGAGACTTCTCGGTGGCATCTCATGGGGAATTAGGGAGGTGTTGGGTTTTCCATTACAATGATGGCATTTGCATAGCAGGTGAGAGAATGCTAAGTCCTTAGATCTTTAAAGACTGTGGCTGTCTGTAGGGGAGAATCCTTGCTCTTTTCCTTGCCTCGGCGGAATTAAAGTCGGGATTTGTTGCAGTTATGTGTAGCGCTAGACTGTGTGAATTTGTATAAAAATCTATGGAGGTGCCATCCTAATAACGCGAGGCAGATGCGTTACCAAGCTGTACTTCCCAATTTTCCTCCCTCCAGTCGAGAGGTAACTAAAGTTTCTTTTACCAAGAAAACTGGATACACGAGTAGTGTGTTACTACTCCATATAGCAGTTACACAGTGGAAACACCCGTAGTGTGCTGCTACCCTACTCTATATAGCAGTTACACAGTGGAAACACCCGTAGTGTGCTGCTACCCTACTCTATATAGCAGTTACACAGTGGAAACACCCGTAGTGTGCTGCTACCCTACTCTATATAGCAGTTACACAGTGGAAACACCCGTAGTGTGCTGCTTCCAAGCTCTTACAACAGAGATGCATGGTGGAATTAAAAGCTAGCTAAGTTTCCTGGTTATGTGCCTCCACAGAGTATGGGTTACGTATCTCAATTGACTAGAACTCTGGAATAGGCATCAACAGAGAGCCTAGAGAGTCAACAAAGAGCCGGAAAAGTCAATAAAGAACCGGAAAAGTCAATAAAGAACCGGAAAAGTCAATAAAGAACCGGAAAAGTCAATAAAGAACCGGAAAAGTCAATATAAGACCCGAACAGTCAACAAGGGCTCAAAATAGTCAATACAGCACCAAATGCAGTCAAGAAAAGACCAGGAAAGTTCGAGACTCAAAATACTGAAACGCAGCAAAAATTCTTTCCGTTTACAATTAAGTCTTGAATAAATTTAATTAAAAAATAAAAATATATACTGTTTATACAGTCTCGCATCGCTGTCCACCAGAATTATAATTCTTTTCACAGAATTAGGTGTCAAAAAAATCAGTATTTTCATTCGCAAAAGCTGAAAAAAATCGTAATTCGGTTACAGAGTCACAGTTGAAATCAAACCTCATGAATGGATTTTGTAAACGATATTTGCTTTTAATTTTTTAGGGTAGAGGATTGCTCTGGGGAGAGACGTGTCATCTGACAGACAGCAACGTATATTTATATAAAAAAATTATCGATGTGTTGTTGATGGAGCGGTAAATCTATTTAAATTTTTGTTGATGTGTAGAGAGTAATGGGAGACAGTGAGTTAGAATGAACACAGAGAGCGAGAGAGAGAGAGAGAGAGAGAGAGAGAGAGAGAGAGAGAGAGAGAGAGAGAGAGAGAGAGAGAGAGAGAGAGAGAGAGAGAGAGAGAGAGAGAGAGAGAGAGAGATTGGCAGAATTACCGACAATATGTTAGGTAAAAGAACACAAGAGAAACTAGTGAGACATTGTAGCAACGTTTAGCTCTCCAGGAGATTCGTGAAGCCAGCACAAACAATACCAGCTATTACTCGTTACATTATTACTACTATTACGACTTCATGATAAAGTCCCGCTTTCCCGTACCTCAATATGTATCCTTTATATACCTTCTGTTTCCTTGTATTGATACTTCTGGCTCATACTTGACTCTTCTCTCCTTCCTTCCCAATAAGGATGCTATTCAATAAAGTCTAAATTGGGTTTTCATTTAGGCTATTGCATGATAAACTGAGTTAATATAGCAAATTTTAGTAGAATTCTCCGCATAATGAAGAATTCTCAACTAACAAATAAGAGATCTTGAACACGTTTCGATCCCTCATGGACAATTATCAAATCGCAAAGATGAATCGAGATGTTTAGTTTTCATCTGAAATTTCTTGTAAAAATACATCTTAACAACTGTGGCCCAAGACTCTTCAACCTGCTACCGGCAAAGATGTTATTCAAGTTCAACCTACCTACGAGTGTAAAGTTGTTTCCAATGATTTACCTTTGATTTACTTGTGACCTCTTCCGGGAGAGACAGTGTGATAGGGAAAAAATAGAGAGACGCGAGAGACTAGGAGGGAATCCACTCCAGTCATGAGACAACGAAGACACGAGACAACGAAGACACGAGACAACGAAGACACGAGACAACGAAGACACGAGACAACGAAGACACAGACAACGAGACACGAGACAACGAAGACACGAGACAACGAAGACACGAGACAACGAAGACACGAGACAACGAAGACACGAGACAACGAAGACACGAGACAACGAAGACACGAGACAACGAAGACACGAGACAACGAAGACACGAGACAACGAAGACACGAGACAACGAAGACACGAGACAACGAAGACACGAGACAACGAAGACACGAGACAACGAAGACACGAGACAACGAAGACACGAGACAACGAAGACACGAGACAACGAAGACACGAGAAAACGAAGACACGAGACAACGAAGACACGAGACAACGAAGACACGAGACAACGAAGACACGAGACAACGAAGACACGAGACAACGAAGACACGAGACAACGAAGACACGAGACAACGAAGACACGAGACAACGAAGACACGAGACACGAAGACACGAGACAACGAAGACACGAGACAACGAAGACACGAGACAACGAAGACACGAGACAACGAAGACACGAGACAACGAAGACACGAGACAACGAAGACACGAGACAACGAAGACACGAGACAACGAAGACACGAGACAACGAAGACACGAGACAACGAAGACACGAGAAAACGAAGACACAGACACGAAGACACGAGACACCGAAGACACGAGACACCAAAAGACACTAGACACCGAGACACAGACACCGAAGACACGAGACACCGAAGACACGAGACACCGAAGACACGAGACACCGAAGACACGAGACACCGAAGACACGAGACACCGAAGACACGAGACACGAAGACACGAGACAACGAAGACCGACGAGACAACGAAGACACGAGACAACGAAGACACGAGACAACGAAGACACGAGACAACGAAGACACGAGACAACGAAGACACGAGACAACGAAGACACGAGACAACGAAGACACGAGACAACGAAGACACGAGACAACGAAGACACGAGACAACGAAGACACGAGACAACGAAGACACGAGACAACGAAGACACGAGACAACGAAGACACGAGACAACGAAGACACGAGACAACGAACAACTCAAAGCAAATATCATATGGATCACCTTCGCTGGTCAAATTCCTTGTGGGTCATTCTTCATATCTGATGGATGCTTCAGGAGGTCAACGCCCCCGCGGCCCGGGGGCGTTGAATCAAGATCTGATCAATCAGACTGTTACTGATTGCCGCACGTAGCCCAACGTACGAATTACAGCCCGGCTGGTCGGGAACCGATTTGAGGAAAGTATCCAGTTCTCTCTTGAAGACAGCCAGAGATTTGTTAGTAATTCCCGTTATGTAAGGAGGGAGAGAACTGAAGAGTCGGGGTCCTCTGACATTCAACAAATTGTCTCTTGGTACGTTCGTCGCGTCTGTAGATTTTCCTTCACATCATATTGGAAGTCAGTCTCAGTATGCAGCCGCATCTGATCAAGCTTGTACAGACATTTAAAACGAACTATACCTACACGAGAAGACTAATATCGGATCTCAGAAGTACTCTCACTGAACAGGGAATAAAGGAATATAATCTTTCATTAATGAAAACACGGGGGTCAACAGGAACACACAACATAATACCCTTGGTAAACGTAGAACTTACGAACAGTTTCAAGGAACCTCAGCAAAAGGTCATTAAGGACCTTACTGATGCGTGTCAAACTTTTTTTTTTATTACCACACTGGCCGATTCCCACCAAGGCAGGGTGGCCCGAAAAAGAAAAACTTTCACCATCATTCACTCCATCACTGTCTTGCCAAAAGGGTGCTTTACACGACAGTTTTTAAACTGCAACATTAACACCCCTCCTTCAGAGTGCAGGCACTGTACTTCCCATCTCCAGGACTCAAGTCCGGCCTGCCGGTTTCCCTGAACCCCTTCATAAATGTTACTTTGCTCACACTCCAACAGCACGTCAAGTATTAAAACCATTTGTCTCCATTCACTCCTATCAAACACGCTCACGCATGGCCGCTGGAAGTCCAAGCCCCTCGCACACAAAACCTCCTTTACCCCCTCCCACCAACCTTTCCTAGGCCGACTCCTACCCCGCCTTCCTTCCATTACAGACTGATACACTCTTGAAGTCATTCTGTTTCGCTCCATTCTCTCTACAAGTCCGAACCACCTCAACCCTTCATCAGCCCTCTGGACAACAGTTTTGGCAATCCCGCACCTCCTCCTAACTTCCAAACTAGGAATTATCTGCATTATATTCACACCACACATTGCCCTCAGACATGACATCTCCACTGCCTCCAGCCTTCTCCTCGCTGCAACATTCATCACCCATGCATCACACCCGTATAAGAGCGTTGGTAAAACTATACTCTCATACATTCTCTTCTTTGCCTCCAAGGACAAAGTTCTTTGTCTCCACAGACTCCTAAGTGCACCGCTCACCCTTTTCCCCTCATCAATTCTATGATTCACCTCATCTTTCATAGACCCATCTGCTGACAAGTCCACTCCCAAATATCTGAATACATTCACCTCCTCCATTCTATTCTCCCTCCAATCTGATATTCAATCTTTCATCACCTAATCTTTTTGTTACCCTCATAACCTTGCTCTTTCCTGTATTCACTTTTAATTTTCTTCTTTTACATACCCTACCAAATTCATCCACCAACCTCTGCAACTTCTCTTCAGAATCTCCCAAGAGCACAGTGTCATCAGCAAAGAGCAACTGTGACAACTCCCACTTTGTGTGTGATTCTTTATCTTTTAACTCCACGCCTCTTGCCAAGACCCTCGCATTTACTTCTCTTACAACCCCATCTATAAATATATTAAACAACCACGGTGACATCACACATCCTTGTCTAAGGCCTACGTTTACTGGGAAATAATCTCCCTCTTTCCTACATACTCTAACTTGAGCCTCACTATCCTCGTAAAAACTCTTCACTGCATTCAGTAACCTATCTCCTATACCGTACACCTGCAATATCTGCCACATTGTTCCCCTATCCACCCTGTTATACGCCTTTTCCAAATCCATAAATGCCACAAAAACCTGTTTAGCCTTATCTAAATACTGTTCATTTATATGTTTCACTGTAAACACCTGGTCCACACACCCCCTACCTTTCCTAAAGCCTCCTTGTTCATCTGCTATCCTATTTTCCGTCTTACTCTTAATTCTTTCAATAATAACTACCATACACTTTACCAGGTATACTCAACAGACTTATCCCCCTGTAATTTTTGCACTCTCTTTTGTCCCCTTTGCCTTTATACAAAGGAACTATGCATACTCTCTGCCAATCCCTAGGTACCTTACCCTCTTCCATACATTTATTAAATAATAGCACCAACCACTCCAAAACTATATCCCCACCTCCTTTTAACATTTCAATCTTTATCCCATCAATCCCAGCTGCCTTAATCCCTTTCATTTTACCTACTGCCTCACGAACTTCCCCCACACTCACAACTGGCTCTTCCTCACTCCTACAAGATGTTATTCCTCCTTGCCCTATACATGAAATCACAGCTTCCCTATCTTTACCAACATTTAACAATTCCTCAAAATATTCCCTCCATCTTCCCAATACCTCTAACTCTCCATTTAATAACTCTCCTCTCCTATTTTTAACTGACAAATCCATTTGTTCTCTAGGCTTCCTTAACTTGTTAATCTCACTCCAAAACTCTTTCTTTTTTTCAACAAAATTTGTTGATATCTCACCCACTCTCTCATTTGCTCTCTTCTTACATTGCTTCACCACTCTCTTAATCCCTCTCTTTTTCTCCATATACTCTTCCCTCCTTGCATCACTTCTACTTTGTAAAACCTTCTCATATGCTAACTTTTTCTCCCTTACTACTCTCTTTACATCATCATTCCACCAATCGTTCCCCTTCCCTCCCGCACCCACTTTCCTGTAACCACAAAACTTCTGCTGAACACTCTAACACTACATTTTTAAACCTACCCCATACCTCTTCGACCCCATTGTCTATGCTCTCATTAGCCCATCTATCCTCCAATAGCTGTTTATATTTTACCCTAACTGCCTCCTCTTTTAGTCTATAAACCTTCACCTCTCTCTTCCCTGACGCTTCTATTCTCCTTGTATCCCATCTACCTTTTACTCTCAGTGTAGCTACAACTAAAAAGTGACCTGATATATCTGTGGCCCCTCTATAAACATGTACATCCTGAAGTCTACTCAACAGTTTTTTTATCTACCAATACATAATCCAACAAACTACTGTCATTTCGCCTTACATCATATCTTGTATACTTATTTATCCTCTTTTTCTTAAAATATGTATTACCTATAACTAAACCCCTTTCTATACAAAGTTCAAAGGGCTCCCATTATCATTTACACCTGGCACCCCAAACTTACCTACCACACCCTCTCTAAAAGTTTCTCCTACTTTAGCATTCATGTCCCCTACCACAATTACTCTCTCACTTGGTTCAAAGGTTCCTATACATTCATTTAACATCTCCCAAAATCTCTCTTCCCTACATTCCTCTCTTCTCCAGGTGCATACACGCTTTTTTGACCCACCTTTTCGCATCCAACCTTTACTTTAATCCACATAATCATTGAATTTACACATTCATATTCTCTTTTTCCTTCCATAACTGATCCTTCAACATTACTGCTACCCCTTCCTTAGCTCTAACTCTCTCAGATACTCCAGATTTAATCCCATTTATTCCTCCCCACCGAAACTCCTCTACCCCCTTCAGCTTTATTTCGCTTAGGGCCAGGACATCCAACTTCTTTTCATTCATAACATCAGCAATCATTTGTTTCTTGTCATCCGCACTACATCCACGCACATTCAAGCATCCCAGTTTTATAAAGTTTTTCTTCTTCTCTTTTTTAGTAATTGTATACAGGAGAAGGGGTTACTAGCCCATTGCTCCCGGCATTTTAGTCGCCCCATACGACACGCATGGCTTACGGAGGAAAGATTCTTTTCCACTTCCCCATTTTTATAACAACAATTACAATAATCTTTATTTCTACAAGTGCATTATACAATTTAGGCAAACTTAGCTGACGTCAGTGACATACTACACACAGACACACTACACAGATACACACAGATACACACAAATACACACACAAATACACATACACACTCGACTCGACCCCTGCAACCTCAACTAGGCGAGTGCACGCACGCACACACACCACACACACACACACACACACACACACACACACACACACACACACAATGCTCAACTGAAACAATTCTCGCAAACAAAAACTATCGAAAAATCTAAATTGGCGAATTTAACACCCAATTAGAGACGCATTGTACTGTAACCCTGGAAAAAACCCAGCTACATTGTATTGAACCTTAAAGTAGCATACATTGTTTGAGTTATTCCTTTTGTAAGGTCTTGTTACACTTTGCCAATGTTGGTTTAAGATTCACAGCGCCAGTAACCCCAGTAGAGTTTCTCTGAATCGTAAATTAAGCCAATTCTAATCCGACAGTAACCTTTATAAAGATGTTTCTGTCGAATTCCCATTCTCATTCTCTCTCTCTCTCTCTCTCTCTCTCTCTCTCTCTCTCTCTCACACACACACACTCACACTCACACTCACACTCACACTCACACACACACACACACACACACACACACACACACACACACAAATATACAAACAGAGGTAAGTGGCAGACACACACAGCAACAGGCTCAGACACAGAGACATAAACATAGGGGTTCACAGCCTAGAGCAAGCCCTCCCATTTGCTCCACAAATTGAGTTAAGGCGAGTCTGGTCCCAGCTATTCTACAGCTTCATCCACAATTTATTTACACTTACAAATAAATGCACCAGACACAACTTCGGATATATACGTTACACACATATATAGAACCCTTCACCCTCTCTCTCTCTCTCTCTCTCTCTCTCTCTCTCTCTAACACACGGACAACAATATCTTCCCATGATACATCAGTGACTACATGCGCAGTGACAGATTTTCCTAGCATTTTTTTAAATTTTAATTGAAGAGGCAGAAGCTTCATGCAGTGAACCATCCACTCAAGCGCTGGAGTCTGGGTAGTGGAAACTAGAGAAAGATGAAAAAAAAATCGCTGATGAAAGAAACGCGAAAGAACTAGAGAAAAAAAGCTGCAGGAAAAGAAAATAATCGATTTACGGAGTAAGGAAGAAAGAGATTTGGTTTGTAAATAAATTTTTATTTCCAGTTTACATAAATTTGTTCAGGTGTCAGTTTGTGGCCTTTTGTTTTTTAACGAATCAGTCGTCTCCAAGATTGTTTAACCCATAATAGAGGAAACGCATTCACCGCCATTCGTTCAATCGCTGTCTTGCTTGATGTGAGCTAACATCACAGTTCAGATGACCTAACTGCAACATCCTTACCCCTAATTTAGAGGGATAATATCCAGCTTCAGACAAAATCTAGTTTTAAAAATAATATTCAGTATCGCAGATGAAGTTCAATATAACAGATAATATTCTGCACGACTCTGCAGCTGTTTACTGTCACAGTTCAGTTCTCCTGTAAATCAAAGCTGAAGAGGTATATGTATTCAGGATTTCAATTTAATCTACGAGTTGTCGAATAGAAAATGAACTTGCGAAACCTTTGTACTTTGTTCCTGAGAGCTCTGAATCATGAGTATTACATTTACGTGTGAGCGCTGAACCTCGAATACTCATTCAACTCCTGGGTAAAATGGGGGTTCAGTCAGTTTTGATATTAGGAAAAATAATGGTAGCTTTAATGACTTGGAGCAAGAACCCTTTACTGGCATCACGGTATCTCCCTGAAGCGATCGCTTGATACAAATTTGTTCGAATATTATTTCCGATATCTCGTATTCCACATATGGAACAGTTGTATTTTTGTTTCGTCAGCAGGAATTCTCATTTGCAATGACAGTCTCTAGCCAACGGGTTTTTTTTGTTGAAGCTGGTTGGGGA
>NW_026471305.1:10000-12143 GCF_026875155.1 Cherax quadricarinatus | reverse complement strand
TGAAACCTGAACAAGTTTTAATTGTGTGAAAAGGGGCCTGTCGGAAGAAAATGCCAAGCAGGACCTACATTACTCAGGAGGAAAAGGCACCCCCAGGACATAAGCCTATGAAAGACAGGCTTACTCTTCTCATGTGTGCCAATGCAAATGGTGATTTGCAAAGTGAAGCCTTTATTAGTGTTTCACTCTGAAACTCCCAGAGCGTTCAGGCAAAAAAATGTCCTCAAGGATAATTTGTGTGTGCTGTGGAGGGCAAACAGTAAGGCATGGGTCACTAGGGAATTTTTCTATAACTGGTTACACCATGCATTTGCCCCCAATGTGAAAGATTTACCTAACTGAAAAGAAAATTAGAACTTAAGTGCCTCTGGTGTTGGGACAATGCCCCTGGTCATCCTACAGAGTGGCAGAGCGACTTTATGGGGACATGAGCTTCTTTAAAGGGTTTGAAGTTTTTGCTCCTAATACCACTCCTCTCCTGCACCCCATGGCCCAGCAGGTTATTTCCAACTTCAAGAAACTGTACACAAAAGCTCTGTTTGAAAGGTGCTTTGTAATGACCTCAGAAATCAACTGACTCTAAGAGAGTTTTGGAGAGATCATTTTAAATATCTCAATTGTGTAAACCTTATAGGTAAGGCTTGGGGGGAAGTGACTAAGAGGACTTGAACTCTGCTTGGAAGAAACTTGGCCAGAATGTGTAGACAAAAGGGATTTTGAAGGGTTTGAGGCTAACCCTGAGAGGTTATGCCAGTTGGGAATCCTTTGTGGCTTTGGGAAAGCCCTTGGGGTTGGAGGTTAGTGGGGAGGATGTGGAAGAGTTGGTGGGGAGGACAATAAAAGAACTAACCACTGATGAGCTGATAGATCAACTTCAAGAGCAAGAGGCCAGCCCTGGGGAAACGGTTCAGGGGGAGGGGAGGGGAGAAATTGAAGAAGTTCCCTACTACAAAGATAAAGGAAATTTCTGTGCAAAGTGGCTTGAAGTGAAAACCCTTTCCCATGGATGAAAATCACCCCCCCACAAGCTATTGCAAGCCGTGTTGGCAACCTGTACATGACAATTTTTGTGAAACACTTTAGGGAAGTGATAAAGGAACGAGAGGTACAGGCCTAGGGACAGATATCTTGTGCGAAAGAAGTCCAGGTGACTTGAAGCGGGCCCCTTTAGTGGCATTAAAAGGAAGAAGGGAAGTAACCCAGAAAAGGACTTGCTACCTCAAGTCTAATGGAAGGGGATTCCCTTCTAAACAGTAAGAAGATAATGCTCTCCCCTCTCCCACCCCATCAATCATCACCAGATCTTCAATAAAAGTAAGTGTATGTAAGTGTGCATGCCTTTTTCGTTTGTGTGTATTAAAATTAATATTTCATGTGGTAAAAAAATTTTTTTTCATACTTTTGGGTGTTTGCACGGATTAATTTTATTTCCTTTATTTCTTATGGGGAAAATTCATTCACATAACGATTATTTCGCATAACAATTTCCCCTCTTGCACGGATTAAAATCGTTAACCCGGGGGGCCACTGTATATATATATATGCAAAACAACCACTTGAAAGAATAGAGAAATTCCAAGCGCTTTCGGACTACTCACATTAATTTGAGAAGGATGGTAAGATATGAGTCAGTAATGTTTTCATTTTAATATCTATCGGTGGTCAGTAGTCGTAAGGTTACAGCGGTAAATAATGGGTCCACTGGAAGTGGATGACCCCTATGTTTGACTCTTCCCATGACAATAATTAATATAATTAATAACATATAGTTCCTTGATAATGTGAGTTGTCACGAAAGCGCTTGGAATTTCTCTATTCTTTCAGAGTGGTTGTTTTGCATTTCTGAATCACCGTTTTTCTGTGATCTTATTGCTATATATATATATATATATATATATATATATATATTATATATTTATTAATATATATATATGTGTGCCGAATATGGGAAAAAATGGTCAATTAGCAAGAACTCATTTAAAATTAAATCCTTTCTAAAATTTTCTCTTTTACGTTTAAAGATATTTTTTGTTTCATTAATATTGATGCAAAAATTTCTAATTTTGCACCCAAAAAGGAACTTAGAAAACTTACCTAACCTTATTATAACAAGCGCAATTTATTTTAGCTAACCCCAAATAAA
>NW_026471305.1:0-5000 GCF_026875155.1 Cherax quadricarinatus | reverse complement strand
GTAATTTTATCCGCACTTTTTCAACATAAAAGAACCATTGTCTTACAATCTTTTGTAATAATATTACTTATGAATAACATTTTTTGATGGAAGCTCAAGAGAATTGATAATAAATGCTATTTGTAATAAATTGTAAGACAAGCAGTAAATCTATATCAATAAAGACTAATAATATTGAAAAGTGTTTTTATTGTATGATCACTGCATTATCAGAGAGATGTGTGCTTTGTAACCTATAACCCCAGCCCCGACCCCAGCCCCAGCCCTGACCCTGGCCCCAGTTCCGACCATATTCCCAGTTCCGACCTCAGTTTCAGTCCCGACCTGTTCCAGCCCCTGCCCCAGGCCCAGCCCCAGGCCCAATCCCAGCCCTAACCCCAGGCCCAGCCCCAACCCCAGGCCCAGCCCCAACCCCAGCCCCAACCCTGTCCTCATCCCCGACCCCAGCCCCAGCCCCTATCCTTGTGCCAGAGGGCACCATCGGCTTGGAGGGAGGTGGGAAAAAGGGAAGCCAAGGTAATGTACCTCACTACTTGCAAGAGACACAGTAGTGTATGTGAAAACTCTGAAGAGAAAGAGAAGCTACAGGTCATCTTCCTTAAGAAACCCAGGAACTGTAACTCGCTCTTCCCAAGAGGACAGAAACAGAACATCAACACCTTCATGAGGTCCAGGAGGCTTAACACATTCAAGAAGTATTGCACCTGTTACTTAATAGTTTCAAAAGGCACAAGGGCTATAGATCAGTGCCCTCAAGAATCTCAGGTACTGGAACTTAAAGTGCAGACATTGTACTTCCCACTTCCAGGACTCAAGTCCGGCTAACTGGTTTCCCTAAATCCCTTCACAAAATATTGCCCTGCTCACACTCCAACAGCTTGTCAGGTCCAAAAACCATTTGTCTCTATTCACTAATATCTAACATGCTCACACATGCCTGCTGCATGTCCAAGCCCCTTGCACACAAAACCTCTTTTATCCCCTCTATCCTTTCCTAGGATGACCCTTACCCCTCCTTCCCTCCACTACAAATTTATACACCCTCCTAGTCATCCTATTTTGCGCTGTATAGTCCTTGTGGCTTAGCACTTCTTTTTGATTATAATAATAATAATAATCCTATTTTGTTTCATCCTTTCTAAATGACCAAATCACCTCAACAGCCCTCTTCAGTCCTCTGACTATAGTTTTAGTTTTAGTAACTCCACACCTCCTAATTTCCACACTACAAATTCTTTGCATAATATTTACACCACACATTGCCCTTGGCCTAACAGGTGACCAACATGTAACTGACTTCATTAACACTATGAACAATACACTACTCATACCAGCAATTAAAAAACCAGCAAGACTAACTGAGAAGAGTGCGGCCATAACTGACCATACATGGACAAACATACTCACCCCCGTTAAAGCGGGAATAATCACAGACAACACTACTGACCACTACCCAACTTTCCTCCTAACAAACATTTGTAAGCAATCAATGTAATATAATAAGTTCTCTTTTTGACTCCAGAATGAGACATCAATAAATAACTTCACCTGCGGAGCTAAGCTCAATTGATTGGCCTACAGAATTTTCCAATGCTGTTGGTATCAATAAATGTGTAGACATTCATTGATACCAACAGCATTGTTATCAATGAATGTCTACACATTCATACAAAATACGTAGACTATGTAACAAATATTGTCCCATAAAAACTAAACAGAACACTAATAAAAGATTAATTTGCACATAGCCTACTAACAACATCCTAAAGTCCATCAGTATGAAACATCAATATGAAAAACAGTATAGAAGGGGCTTAATAACTAAACAATTTATCAAACACTATACTTCAGTCCTCACCAAATTAATCAAAGTCCAAGCAACTATACTATTCTAATAGAATCACTGAAACGAGAGGAGATATTGAAAAGACTCTCAGATCCTGGGCACCACAAACCAAACAGAACTAGTAATGTTGCACTAACTAAACCAAACGAACCGAAACTTCAGCCTGTTGACAAAGCTAACACAATAAATGACTTCTTCTCAAACATAGGATCAAATCTCGCCAGTAAAATTCCAATTACCAATGCCCAAGCTAATGATTATCCAGATGGAAACTTCCCAACATCCCTCCATCTTGCACCAACAGAGCCCACTGAGGTTACCAACTTACCATGATTATTAACTCTAAAAAACAAATCAAGAAATGTAACTCAAGTACCACCACTACTGTACAAAAGAGCGGGTCAAATCAATTTCACCCACCATTGCATTACTCTTTAACAATTCATTAGAAACCAACACTTTCCTGGCATCACTCAAAATAGCAAGGGTAACACCAATACACACACTTGCCTTTACTTTCCAAAATCTTCGAGAAGCTCATACACAAAAGGTTATATTCCTTCGTAACATCACAAAGCATCCTTAACCCCGGCCAGTTTGGCTTCAGGAGAAACAAAAGCACAAATGACGCAATAATAAAAATACTAGACCTACTTTATACAGCACTTGAAACAAATGAATAACAACTTAAAACTCTTCATCGACCTTGAGAAAGCTTTTGATACAGTAGACCACAGCATCCTACTCCTCAAGCTTGATCATTACGGTATAAGAGGCCACACACTTCCCTATATTAAGATTAAGATTAAGATTTTTATTTTGACAAATTACAGGTTGTACAGAGGAATATAACAGTTGGGTGTACATGCCAAAAGCCCCTTTGTACGCAGAGCATTTCGGGCAAACTTAAAGATTAACTTAAGAATAGTAAGGCAATAATACATAATTCATATAATCATTAGATGAGTTACAGTGAGTACAGGAGAAGTGAATATTCTATCAGGAAATGCTACATGGTTCTGATAAGTCTAGTAGACATATTACACTATTGAATTAGTTAATAAAGATCACAGTTTTACAATGTAACAATTTAAAACAATTTACAATATGATGCATTACAGTTTAGTACTATTTAAAACAATGAAATTTTGGTATTACTGTGGAACAATTTACATTATGATGTACTGTATTACAATCTGCTACTATTTAAAACAATGAAAAAAAAAACACATCAAGTCATGCTTTACTTACTTACTAAAAGAAAGCAAAATGTATCTATGAATGACACAACCTCCTCAACAAGACCCCTGGATACTGGTGTACCACAGGGAAGAGTTCTTGGTCCCCTCCTTTTCCTTTTATACATCAATGACCTTCCAAGCATATCTCAACAACTTATACCTATTCTCTTTGCTGACGACACGACTTTTATCATCTCTCACACTAATCTAGCCTCATTCAATACTATTGCTAATGAAGAGCTCGCAAAAATAGCAACGTGGATGACTTGTCAATAAACTTACACTGAATATATACAAAACCTTTTACATTGTGCTTGGGAGTAGAGCTTAACAACATTATTATTGCTAAACGTAATGAGGGAAAATTCCTGGGTCTGCACCTTGATAACAACCTGAAATTCAACACCCATATCCAAAAGCTAATAAAAAAAGTATCTAAAACAGTTGGCATCCTTTCAAAGATATGTTACTATGTACCACAAACAGCACTACTTACACTATACACTGATCTACCCCTACCTCACCTATTATGTTTTGTGCCTGGGGCTCTACAACGACAAATCACTAAAGCCAATTGGTAGGAAAGTTGGTAAATGAAATGATGGAATTCGTAACAACAAAATGTAAGGAGGCAGAGGAAAGGTTTGTTCCCAAGGGCAACAGAAATAATGGGAAGACCAGAACGAGCCCCTGGTTTACCCGACGGTGTAAGGAGTGCAATAGAGCATGGAAAAAGTACAGAAGGCAAAGAACACAGGAAAATAAGGAGATTAGTCAAAGAGCCAGGAACGAGTATGCACAGGTAAGGAGGGAGGCCCAGCAACAGTATGAAATTAACATAGCATCAAAAGTCAAGTCAGATGTGAAAACTACTGTACAGCCACATCAGGAGGAAGACAGTCAAAGACCAGGTGATCAGGCTGAGGAAAGAAGGTGGGGAACTCATGAGTAATGATCACAAGGTATGCGAGGAGCTCAACATGAGATTTATTTTAGGAAGCATTTACAGTAGAGACAGGAATGGCTACGAGAAGACAGCACAGAAGGGAACACCAACAAGGAACATACCAGCAGGTGCTGGATGACATACAAACAATGGAGGAGGAGGTGCCAAAGCTGCTAAGTGACCTTGATATCTCAAAGGCGAGGGGTCCAGACAACATTTCCCCGTGGGTCCTTAGAGAAGGAGCAAGGCCGCTGTGCGTACCACTAACCACAATCTTCAATACATCCCTTGAAACTGGGCAACTACCTGAGGTATGGAAGATGGCAAATGTAGTCCCCATTTTTAAGAAAGGAGACAGAAACGAGGCACTAAACTACAGACCAATGTCTCTGATGTGTATAGTACGCAAAATCATGGAGAAGATTATCAGGAGGAGAGTGGTGGAACACCTGGAATGAAACATGATTGTAAATAACAACCAGCACGGATTCATGGAAGGCAAATCCTGTGTCACAAACCTTCTGGAGTTTTATGACAAGGTAACAGAAGTAAGAGAGAGGGGTGGGGTTGATTGCATTTTCCTGGACTGCAGGAAGGCCATTGACACAGTTCCTAACAGTGTTAGTGTAGTGTAGAAGCTGGAAGATCAGGCACGTATAACAGGAAGGGCACTGCAATGGATCAAAGAACACCTGACAGGGAGGCAACAATGGGTCATGGTACGTGATAAGGTATCACAGTGGGCTCCTGTGACGAGTGGGGTACCACAGGGGTCAGTCCTAGGACCAGTGCTATTTTTGATATATGTGATGACGTGGTGGAAGGGATAGACTCTGAAGTGTCCCTGTTTGCAGATGATGTGAAGCTAATGAGAAGGATTAAATCGGATGAGGATCAGGCAGGACTCAAAGAGACCTGGATAGGCTGGACACGTGGTCCAGCAATGGCTTCTCGATTTTTCCCCCCC